>JAFVLL020004745.1:23355-69214 GCA_021397915.2 Tor tambroides | reverse complement strand
AAATATCGGAAATGTGTTTAAAAATCATATCACCGTTATTGAAAAAAATTATATCGCGATACATATTGATATTGAATTATTGTCCAGCCCTACTTCTAGTGTTTGTGTTGTGTTACCTTTGCCATAGAGCAGGAAAGCAGACACTTCCAACAGACGGCTGATCTGTCTGGACCAGTAGCCCATGGGGAAGTATGGCATCTCATAAAGCCGAACAATCACCTCTGAATTCTCACAGTGGGGGAGCTCAATCACCGGCCTTTGATCCGACAGGCTGGGGACATATCAAACATGAAAAATTACCACCGTACACCACTTTGTATCAGTTTAATTAGAAAAGGTCCTATCACTACCTGCTAGGTATAAGTAACTGGTCATCTCCGAAGGGCAGGGCTATTTGAAACTTTTCCAATAGTTTGAAGTACTGAGTCAAATGATCCTTGGGGAAACAGCGACTTTTGTTCAGAAACTTTTCTACAGTGGTTCGCTGCACCACTCCTCTAGTGGTGTCCCACTGACCAGTGCTCCTCAGAGTCAACGTCTGTCAATCAACACGACAGATGAGATGTTACTGCTATGAACGAATCACAAGGAGAAGCAAGGGGTGTGTGTGTGTGTGTGTGTTTGTGTGTGTGTGTGTATGTTTAACCTGTGAGATGAGGTTACAAAGCCATTGTGGGTCAATGAAATACAAATCCTTTAGCTGAAGCACTGGATCATCAAAGTGAAGCAGGACACCTGGAGACAAACACAGACAGAAGGTCTGTTTACTAGGTTAAAACAATAAATCCAATACATAAGGCAACTAAAATGAGCAAAAATATATAACAAGTGATTAAGAACATTCCCTAGGAACATGCATTTACCCAAAACTGAAGAAACAACCACAAACTGGATATAAACAGCAAGAAGACATCAGAAAGCGATTCAGGAGTGAAACAACTCTCACCAGCCTCGCTGAGGAAGTGGATAGCGTGGGGTAACTCTCCCTCCTCTAGCTGCAGCTGTGTTTCCTGTATGATCTCCAGCAGTCTGCTGTGTCTGAGCACTGGGAAATCAGTGGGTACATGTGACCTCTCCTGTAAAACTCTTCTCTCCAGCTCCACATAACAGTCTGGAATCAGCTGCCCCATTACCGGCTGACCCTGGATCTGCCAATGCCACAAACACAATTCATTAAACAAATACAATGAAAACCTGTTTGAAAGATGTCATCACCCTTGTGACAAATAAGTACACTTTAGCATACTTTTGAAAATAATACTTATTACAAAAACAACATACTTCATAAATGTAAATGTTTTTTTGTTTTTTTTGCATATTGCAATTTCCCCCCTCACTGTAGCTTTCCAATAAAATTTTAAATTAAAGGCTTAGTTGACCCAAAAATGAAAATTCTGTCATTAATTACTCACCCTCATGTCGTTCCAAACCTGTAAGACCTTCGTTCATCTTCGGAACTCAAATTAAGATATTTTTGATGACCCTCCATAGACAGCAAGGATATTACCACGATCAACACACAGAAACATAGTAAGGACATCGGTAAAATAGTCCATGTGACATCAGACATCACAACCATAATTTTACAAAGCTACGAGAATACTTTTTGTGCACAAAGAAAACAATAACAACATAATTTATTCTGCAATTCTTCTCCCCGAGTTACCATCTTCCACCATTTTGGAGGGTACCCCAGAACGTAATCAACATAATCAGTGATGATTACGTTCAGCAAAAGTGTGCGCATGCTGAATGTAAGCAATGCTGATTATGTTAAATTAAATTATGTTATTATTGTTTTCTTTGCACACAAAAAGTATTCTCGTAGCTTCGTAAAGTTACGGTTGAACCCCTGATGTCACATGGACTATTTTAACGATCTCCTTGCTACGTTTCTGGACCTTGATTGTGGTAGGATTCTTGCTGTCTATGGAGGGTCAGAGAGCTCTCAGATTTCATCAAAAATATCTTAATTTGTGTTCTGAAGATGAACGAAGGTCTTGTGGGTTTGTAACGACATGAGGGTGAGTAATTAATGACAGAATTTGCATTTTTGGGTGAACTAACCCTTTAAATTAATCATGGCAGGTCTGACATCAGCTGACACACCTGCCAAAAAAAAAAGTTTGTCCTCAAAAATAATTTAACTTTTATATTGACTACTTAAATGGTACTTTTTAAAAGTAATCCAATGTATTGGTTAAAATCAATGATAATATTTGCTAATTAGTGCCCAGAAAAACTACATTTTGTAAATCACCTTGAACCCAACGAGCTCCCTACAGATGGCTTTGCGCAACCTGCTGATAGAGTCAGACTCCTCACAGGCACATAGTATGTGGTTCTCTTTGATCACTGGAAAGCCCAGTTGAGACAGCAGCTCCTCTCGCAGCTTCAGAACACACTCCTGTAGGTGGTGCTCTTCACACACATCTGCATGAGTTCCAACCACAATCACAGGAGACTGTCCAGCTACGGCCTGAGAAGTATATATATATATCATGTTCTTTTAAAATCTAAACCAAATGTTCCACAGTAAAAGTTTGGTCTGGTTTTGTATTTTTACTACAAATATTTTGATACTACTTGCAAGAAGGAGCTAAATGTTAAACTTACTTTAATGTTAAAGAGCCAGGGTTTGATAGTGTCTATCTCACTGGGTCCTTTACTCAGGTCATACATGACTAGATAGAGAGCCCTGGAGCTCATAAAGTGAGGGTGAAATCCACTGCACTCTTCACCACCTGCACAACAACAGAAAGACAAAAACATGTAATTTCCTATGGACATTTTTCTATATTTGATATGTATTGTGCAGATGCTTACCTGAGAACTCCCAAACATTCAGCAGCATGTTCCTCTTGTCTTTGTTTTTGATGAGCCAGTCTCTGACGCTGACGCCGACGGTGTGCTGAGCAGATCGCCACTGAGAGCGTTTGAGTCTCATCAGCTGATGAATCAAAGAGCTTTTCCCACTACATGGGCTGCCGACCACAATGAGTTTCATGCGGTAATACGGGACAGCTTTCTTCAGACGCTGCTGCAAGAACCTGTAAGAACCACAGCGCTCACATTCTGAACCAATATAAAAGTCTCAAAATAGTTTGACAAGATATTTGCATTTAAAACAAGATATTATAGGTCGGCATATTAAAAGGCACCTCCCTTTTCTAAATATTCAATAACTTTTCTTAAAACTCAAGTTTCTAGGAAAACAGAACAACTTTTAAACTGATATAATAGCTGATATTATAAAACAGCACTAAAAGATAAATACTAAACACACTATAATCATAATTCTAAGATTTACATGTAACAAGAAAATTCAGAAGAGCACATTATTTGAAAAAATAAGATCTAATATGAGACAATACTGACCTAAAAATAAAACAAAATAAAATAAAATAAAATAAAATAAAATCACTGATACATTTACTGTACAAGCTAAAATGCAAGCAAGAAATAATGTCTAAATGAGACAGATTTAGACCTGATGATGTCTTTGGTTTTGTTCCCAATGTGTTTGAGGTCCATCTGGAGCTGCAGACCGTCTAGAGGTAGATCCCATAAATGAACTAGCTTTCCCATCTCGTCAGGGAAAGAGCGCAAACCTTCGTTCTGGCTAACATCTAGAGACGTCAGGTCCTCCAACATACCGATCTGAGGAGGGATCTAAAGCACAAAAGTGTCAAATACAGATTTCTAACAAATATACCCTTTGAAGCACAAAGACCAAAACTGTTCAGTTGAATCAGAGCGTGATACGAATCGTACCTCAGTCAGTTTGTTGGAGCTTAAATGAAGTTTCTCCAGTCTGGCCCACTTGTACACCGGGCCGCTCAGGTCGAGCGCAGAGATGTGATTATGACTGAACATCAGCTCTCTTAGGTTTACACTGACCCAGAAAGATGGACCCAGCAGAACACTAATACTGTTATTTCTCATGTCCACCGAACGCAAACTATCCAGAAAAAGAGAGGTTAAAAACTGTTTGTGTATTCAAAGGAACATTTCAGGTTCAAAATAAGTTAGGCTTTATTAACAACATCTTTGACCAATATATATTAATTAATTATACAATTATTAAAACTTTTAACGTGTCTCATGTTAGCGTGTGCAGACACTGCGTTTTTACAAACGTAAGGATGAGTGAAAATTATTTTCAAAAGCATTTAACATGTTGATAACACAAGTTATACTGAACTAATGCTAATTTGAAACAAAAAACTTACTTTGGCAAGTTGATGATTATTTCAGGAACAGTTGTGAAATTGTTCTGTGATAATTTAACAGTGGTTATTTTTGAAGGAAGATGTAACAACGAACCTGTATGAAAACATGAGTGTTAATTACTACAGTAGTGATAAACAAAACACAATTTTATAGAATTATCCAGCTAAATTTTCATGAAACGCTGTTTAAAAACGATTTATTTCACCTCTGTAATGTGACATGGCTGACTGAAACTGAATATTCAGAGAGAAAATAAGCAGTGGAGAACTTGATATTATGCCACATGAGCTGAATGGATGTTGAATAGTAAGCACCCGATAACATTTTGTGGAGGCTTCTTTTAATGCTGTAGCTCTATGTGCGTTATAGTAATGTTATCTGCCATCAAATCACTGTGTAAGCTACTGTAAAGATTTTAAAAAGGCTGCATTATTTGTAGCTAAAATGTTATTTTTCTTAACTAAAACTATTAAAAATTATTTTGGTAATTTAAAAAGCAAAACTAATAAAAATAAATAAATTAAAGCTACAGTACGTAAAAATGATTAAAACAAACTAAAATAATATACACATGAATAACTGTAACACATAAGGACTTTTTTGTTGTGTTTTCATTCCCCATGTGTTCTGTGACCTAGTTTCTGTTCCCCCTTGATTGAGTATTTGATTCACCTGTGTCTTATTAATTATCTTCATTTGCCTTTGTATTTAAGTTCGAGTCTGTTAAGTTTGTCTTTGTCCAGTCTTAAACATTGGTTGCTACGTGTGATTCCTGCATTCCTTCTGTTGATTACTTCTATGAGGATTTATTAAAGACTGTTTACATCACTCATCTTCTTTGTGTGTTTATATACACCGTAGTGTGACAATAATAATAAAACAAAACAATTTGCCTACTGACTAACATTAACCGACAGCCTATGTAGGTACAGTAATTTGCTGTCAGCCAGAAAGGAAAGTTGGGTAACACTTTATTTTAGGGTCTCTTAACTAGTTGCTTATTAGCATGCATATTACTAGAATATTAGCCATTTATTAATAGTAATTAAGCACATATTAATGCCTTATTCTACGTCCCTAATCCTACCCAATACCTAAATTTAACAACTACCTTACTATTAATAAGCAGCAAATTAGGAATTTATTGAGGAAAAAGTCATAGTTAATAGTGAATAAGTGTTCCCTATTCTAAAGTGTTACCGAAAGTTGTTTCAGAGTTGAGTCAAGTCAATATATTTTGATGAAAAATGACAAACACAAATATTTTTTAAGAGAGTAAAGAGGGGAAAACTTACTGATTTTGTTAACTGAAGCGATGAACGTTTCCAACTTTAGACATTCAGTGAAGAAATTATCTGAAATTATTTTAACTTGATTCTTACTGATATCTAAAACTTTCAGTTCAGCCAGGTGCAGCGGGAGAGACAGTTCTGATATCTGATTGCTGAAGAACAAAAAAAAAAAAAAAAAGTCAATTTGTACAACCTTTTTTTAACTTGCGTATATCCAATAAGAAAACCATAAGTATAAATTGAAGAAATTACAGTACACCAGTGCTCTAGAAAAACTATTATCCCATAACCTACCCCTCCAATGAGAGCTCCTCCAATCTGTCCATGGCCTGCCCCAGCTGGAAGGGGAAGACGGTGATCTGGTTGAAGGAAAGGTTGAGTTGGCGTAAGGCTGGACTGCGCACAGTTGGGTCCAGCATCAGAAGAGGACCAATGCAGTTGCGAGAAACATTGAGTATGTTTAATGCAGGCAAACCCAGGAGTTCCACAGGAAGTGACTGCAGTTGGTTACCTTGAAGATCTAGACGGGTAAGACTTCTTAAATTCTAAGAAAAAAAAACAAAACACAAATTGAATAAAATTCTTTTAATAAATTGCTGGGAAAAATGTATTGAGTATGGTTAGGAAATAGTCCCCAAATTAAAAGATGGTCAATATCAACACAAAACAGACAAAACAACAATCAAAACACACATTAAAGATGTACTTTAATTACTAGCTAGATATTGACTAGATACTACATAATCAGATTATACAGTTAATTAAAGCAGTATTTATTTGGCACAAAAAACACCACAACCCTGTAGCGCAGTGCAGAGCGGGAATATCAAAAATCAAAAACGGCACAAATTGTATGAACGTGAAAAACAACCAGTTCGGAATTATCGGCGAGAATTAACTTAGAACGAACAGAAGTTCAAATAAAAATGAACGCAGCATGGATAAAAACATTTATTTCTAATCCAGGAGCAATACAGATTTGTACAATGCTGATCTGGATAAAAAAACGAATCAAAACAGCACAATATTACACACAATTTTATAAAGTTGCACCACACAGGATTCGAACCCACAATCTCCCAGTCACACGCCTATTGCTGATCCTGGTAGGTCATTGGGGAGATGAGAATTTACACAGATGCTGAAGTTCAGAAGTTGAACTGAGAATCAAATCAAAGTAATAAATTTGCACTTAAACGCACTGTCATATTTTTAATAGATTGACATGAGATCATTCTTGGAGAGACACAATGCTTGCAACAGAAGCAAATTCTGCATCATTTCTTGTCACAGTACCTCTTGTGGTCTGGGCATGCGTCACACTGAGTGACGAACCCACGACATGTAGCATGCGGGATCTGTGGTGTAAATACACTGAGCTAGTGTTAGGGTTCTGTCGTGTGTGTCATGTGTTCCTGCCTCTTGTGTCCTTATTTGGTTTGTTTCCTGTCCTTGTTTCATGTACTTATTAGTTAAGTGTTGTCCAGCTGTGTTTGTAATTATCTTGTGTATATTAGTTCATGCCCATTCAGTTTCGTGTTGTCTGGTCTACTTGTTACTCCCCGGTGTTCCTGTCTGTCTCAGCCTTGCCTTGTCCTGCCCTGATGTCATTAAAGACTATTATTTGAGTTTACGTCCTCGTCTGCGTGTTCCTGTATCCTCCCTCGTGTGTGCACCGTGACAGAAGACCAGACCAAAACAGTAAAGCGGCGCCCCTTCATCACGTTGTGTTTTTCGTTTTTTGAAAAGTTTTTATTTTGTTCCTGTTTTGTTTCTGTCTGCCCCGCGGCGTGGAAGTCGCCGCTCGTCATCCCGCCATAGCCTGCGACAGCAACGCGTGGGAGTTCGGCGGGATCGCCGCGAGTGCAGCGAGTCCGCCGTCCGCGGCTCTCTCCAGCCCGCCGATCACGGGAAATCACCGCCGCCGTCCGCGGCTCCCCAGTCCAGAGCACGGGCTGCCGCTTGTTCACGCCGCGATCAACGTCTCGGATCGTTTCCGCCGCTGTCCGCGGCTCCCCTGTTCACGCCGCCTACCCGCCTCTGACTCAATGCCCGCCGGCCCGCCGCTGACTGAATGCCCGCCGGATTGCCGCTGACTCATGCCCGTCGGCCGCCGCTACCCTCTCCGTGGATCAAGTCCACACGTCACGGCCAGGAGAGCCGTGTTTATGTTTGTTGTGCCCACAGGAACATTTTAACTTGCCTAGTCATGTTTTGTCCATGGAGACTCGTCTGGGGCAGGCGGCTCCTTGTCTTGTGGCCATGGAGGCCATTCCAGCCGCCTGCCTCCCTGTCGCGGAAGTGGAAGCGGTTGCTGAGGGAACCTTGTGAGGGCCCCTGACTCCTTGTCATGCCCATTAAGAAGCCTCTACTTCCGAGCTAGCCCAGGAGGGCTCCTGTTCCTGTGGGCGGTCCTGTCCGGTCCTGTTCTGTCCTGTCCCTGTCGGTCTAGCCCAGGAGGGCTGTCCCTGTCCTGTTCCTGTGTGTTTAGCCCTGGAGGGCTATCAGGTGCCTGTCCTGTTCCTGTCCTGTGTGTCTAGCACCGGAGGGCTCCTGATACCCCCTGGATTCCCCCAGGAAATTTTGGGGGGCGGGGGGGGTAGTAGAGCTCTGGGTGGGGTGGGGTGGGTGGGCCGAAGAACGAGGCCACGAAGACCACCTGCCATGGCCTCCTGAGCCCCTTGCTCCGCCATGGCTTCCTGAGCTCCCTGCACCGCCATGGCCTCCAGAGCTCCCAGCTCCGCCGGGGCCTCCGTCTGTCTGTTCTGCTCTGGAGGTCCCCGTCCTGTGTTCCTGTGGATGTCTGTCCTGAGGGGCCTCCAGAGCGCCCACCCCCCCTCCCTGATGGAACTGTTAAGGCTCGGGACGAGCCTTTCGGGAGGGGGGAGTACTGTCAGGGTTCTGTCGTGTGTGTCATGTGTTCCTGCCTCTTGTGTCCTTATTTGGTTTGTTTCCTGTCCTTGTTTCATGTGATTATTAGTTAAGTGTTGTCCAGCTGTGTTTGTAATTATCTTGTGTATATTAGTTCATGCCCGTTCAGTTTCGTGTTGTCTGGTCTACTTGTTACTCCCCGGTGTTCCTGTCTGTCTCAGCCTTGCCTTGTCCTGCTCTGATGTCATTAAAGACTATTATTTGAGTTTACGTCCTCGTCTGCATGTTCCTGTATCCTCCCTCGTGTGTGCACCGTGACAGCTAGTCACTCATGCTTGTTCACCAGATTACTGAGAAGTTTCAGTGTGAGATTGAGCTCACAAAAGTTTTTAGCATTTTAACCAGCGTAACATGCAAATTTAAGTTAATTGTAACAGCTTATGGTTAACTTGATAGTTGAAGAGTCACATTAAACAGTATGGTAATTGGTTGGCCTGTAACTTATTAGCATGCTAAGCTAACTAGCATAAATCAACAAGTAAAGGCATGGTCTATTTTGGAGAGGGATTTCTCGGGAACGGTAGTGAATATCAAAAATCTGTTCAGTCATTTCTGTGCAGCCCGGTCCAAAGATCATGTGATCAGATTTTGGATAAAATTGGACAAAATTTGAAGGAAGAGTAGCGAAAAAACATTGTTTTTGTTTTACATCAATATGACGGAGAGACACACTGATGGAAAATGACAAATGAGACATTGTCAGAATCGGCATAACTCAGGGAACGAAAGGACATAAAAATAAAATTTTGACAATATTTTCAAAAGTTATAAGTGTTTTTGCAAGAATCATATCTCTGGAACACTAGGTGGCGCTGTCTTCAAACTTCTGAGGTACCTCCAGGACATGATGTTGATGATCCCTACCAAATTATGTGCAGATATGTCAAATGGTTCAAAAGATATAACAATTTATGACAAATTTCAAAATGGCAGACACATGGTTCAACCAATCCTGAAAAAACATCAGACATCCACAGATTCGGCATGACCCAAGGAATCCATAGACACCAAGATTATAATTTTCTGACTGACTGTTCAAAAGTTATTAACAAAAATAACAATTTTTCGTATCTCATGATCCATAGGTGGTGCTGTTCCCAACTTTGGCACATATCCTCAGTTCATGGTGTTGATGAAGTGGACCAAGTTTTGTTTTGATTGATCAATGTTTGGATGAGATAAAGCCTCTGAACCAATTTTGGGTCGACCTTGTTAAGTTCACAACATCATAACTTTTGAACAAAGATGAATAAAAAAGTTGTTTTTGTGTTTTTGTGTTTTGTGTTAAAAAAAGTTTCTGTGCAGCTCATTCCAAAGATCATCTGAGCCAATTTTGGGAAGAATTGGATCAATTTTGAAGGAGGAGTAGTGAAAAGACAGAATAGTGTACTTTTCAAAATGGCCGCTACTGTAATGGGTGGAGTCTTAATGTAAGCTATTGAATGTGATCAGCATGAAGAGAGTAATCAGGTGTACTAAGTTTCATTTTTCTAGAATTAGGGGTTCAGGAGTTATTACCATTTCAATGTTGAATTTTTGAACTGGTGGTGGCGCTATAGAGTTGGTCCTAGAGACAGATCACTATTCATGGCCATCACTACAAGTGTGCCAAATTCCATCATTTTTCTATGTTCTGTTCATAGGGCTGCCATAGACGCCCATAGGGGAAGAAGAAGCATCAGTACAGATACAATAGGGGCTACAGCCCCTTTGGGGCTTGGCCCTTAATTAGTTTGAAGTAATGGTGCTTCATATAACATATTCTAGAGTAACAAGTGTTAAAGATAAATCCCCTGTGATGTTTGTACTGGCTAGTGTATACAGGCCACTAGGGTACCATACAGACTTTATTAAAGAATTTGCTGATTTTCTATCAGAGTTAGTGCTGGCTGCAGTTAAAGTCTTAGTTGTTGGTAATTTTCATATGCATGTTGATAATGAAAAAGATGCATTGGGATCAGCATTTATAGACATTCTGAACTCCATTTGGGTTAGACAATACCTCTCAGGACCTACTCATTTTCGTAATCATACTTTGACTTGAGTCTCAATTCCTCGGCATATCCAATAGTTCAGAAAAAAAATATGTTGTAACAAACTATAAACTCTCTCTTTTTTGCACTTTAGATACAGTTGCTCATTTACGCTTAAAAAAGATTAAAGAAAACACCATGGCAGCCCGGAAAATGGAGCGCAGCTGGAAGAAAACAAAACTAGAGGTATTTCGTATTGCATGGAGGGAAAGTACTTCTTCTACATACAGAAAAGCCTTAAAAACTGCTAGATCTGCTTACTTTTTGTCTCTTTTAGAAGAAAACAAACACATTGCCATGTATTTATTCATTACAGTGGCAAAAGTACTTTTATGGAGTTTTGTTCCTTGCCACTGTCGCCTTTGGCTTGCTTAGTTGGGGACACAATTTCTGGCAATATTGTTGACTTTATTGCACAGACACTATTTGAAGAGAACTGAACTGAGCTGGATGATGACATCACTGAATCAACAATGAACTGACTTTAAGTGAAAAATCTACTGTTTACTATAATTCTCCTGCATTATCAGCACAGGTTTTTCCTGTTTAACACTGTAAAGCTGCTTTGACATTCTGTATCATGTAAAGCACTATATAAATAAAGGTGACTCGATTTGACATTTTAAGTCATGTTTTGATAATCTTCTGTTGTGATTTAAAGAAGCACACTTGTTTTGATGTAATTGCCTAACAAACTAAAGCACATAATCTTGATTATATTTTAAATAATAGTGTTATTTCATTACATTTGAAGTTAATATGCTTTAAATCTACTTTATATATTAAATTGCAACTTAAAATGTGTAATTACATTACAGTGTAATGTACCCAGAATAACAGACCCTCACATACATGTAAAACCGAAGTATATTTCATCCTTAATTGTATTTCTTTTTCACAAGGGAACTTAACCTAATTTCATTCTGTTAATAATACTGGAACTGATACTAACTAAAATGTGCAGTCACAGTGTTTCTGTGAACATTAGAGAATGGATTTCGAAAGCTGTTTCATGTTTACTTTAATAACGCTGCTTTAATCGAGCTGTCAAAATGTTTCTACACACCTGACAGAGAATACTGGGAAACTCTGATAGATTGTTGCTGCTCAAATCAAGCCGTAGAAGGTTTCCAATCTGCTGTTTGAGAGCGCTCACACCCATCAAACAGGACAGATTGCCCAGCTCATTTCCTGAGAGGTCAAGCAGACGGATAGGTTCTTTGTCCACGGCCAGAGGAAGAGCAGCAGGAGTGGAGCTTTGAATAAAACCCTGCCCTGTACATTTAAAACAAAAAAGACAGATGTAACAACAAATGAACTTTTTAGGACTAGTTCCCATGTCAGACAGCTCTTAATGTGTACCTCTAGTGTTGTGAGAGTTAAAACGCTTATGTAAAGGGACGCTTGTATCTGTCTCACCATGGCATCCCTGTAGAAAGACATTAAAATGGTTAAAATCATTGTTAAAATCCAAGCACAAAGACACCAAATATGTGTTTGTTTCTGGTACCTCTGAATTGGCACGTCTACGCTGGCTGTGATGTCTCCAAGCAGGTTTCCTGCCCACTTCTGGGGAATCATTGAAAAGCAACAGTCCTTGTGAAGGCCCATCGCTCCCTACCAATGGAACACATGCATTTTTTCAGATAAATAATGTAGAAAATAATATCATGCAGATTGCTTAAATTAACTTGATTGCAGTTGCATTTATATCAATTTTGACTCTGAATAATTCAATAATTATCACTACATCCAAACCTTTTTTAACATATAAAGAGGTTGAAAAGGCAACGAAAAATGACCCACATCCACTGATGAGACTTATATGTAATGTATTTATGTGAGAATCATCTTACCATCACTCTCCATGTCATCAAGCATAAAGTCCAAGCTTTCATCTAAGGAAATGTGTGAGTCTTCACTTTCCTCATCTGTGAAATATTCTGATCTACGCAACCCTTTGTTTCTTTGAAGTGACAAGATCTGTCTGGCCAAACGCTGACCTTTACCTTAAAAGACACAAGGACAAGATTTACCAACAACAGTCAGGCTGATTTTAGTTGTGTAGATTTCAATTCTCTACATACTGTGTATAAAGTGCAAAAAAAAGGTTACATCAGTGTATAACAAAAACAAGCGTGTTATTTATGCCATATGTTTTACTGGAAACCATTAAATGATGAGTTGAAGTGATCTCAACTAGGTAAATTTTAAACTTTCTGCGAAAGTTCTTTTTTTAATGCAAAATTATGCAAAATATGTACTGTATGTACTGTGTATGCATTTCTTTGCATGCTTTTAAAAAGTGCACTTTGTAATAATGTAAAATCAAAAGTTTTATTTTAAAGTACATTTTAAATAATTGTTTTAATAATTTTTTGTTGAGCTTTAAAGTAGTTATTTTGATGTGTTGACTAACATACTAAAGTACATGTAAAGTACTTGACTAGAATTTTACCTCCAGTGTGTTATTCGATACAAAATTTCAAGTTACAGATTTTGATTTTTAATGTACTGAACTGCAACTTCATTATTAGAAATGTGTAATTAAAAATATATATTTAAATACATGACATACAAGTTTCAATAGAAATTACATTGTTATATTTTTGTTTACTAATACTTAGTACATTTGGCAGTACACTTTATTTCTAAGACAACAGAATTATGGATTTACATATAAAATGTAATTAAGTCCAACTTAAGTATTCAAAAAACAATATAAAGTTCAGCTGTTAATAGCATTTAACATAAATTTAACATATTTTAATTCAGTTGCATAAATGTGCAATTAAGTATCCAAAAATATTACATTCGGTCAAACTTAAGTATATTCATGTAAAGGATATTATTTTCATAATAAATACTGTTTTTAAAAGCATGATATACTTTGCTAGTTATGTACATTACATTACTTTTGGGGTGTGATAGAGAATAAAATGTTTTATCCTTTTTTTCTGATATTCTAAACTGTTTTTTTTTTATTCTCAAAACTTCTTTAGTTTGGGGCAATCCTTACTGAAAAAAATTCTGAAATTGTTATAAAGAAAACAAAGCCAGACTGAAGTAAAAGTGGTCATGGCTCCAGAACATGTATGTCAAATACATGACAACTGCCAGATCATGTGAACAGACTCACTGTTCTTCTTGTTGATTGGAGTCTGAGTTTTGCGCTCAGAGAGCAGAGCGCTGAGCCACGTCGCCTTCATTTTTCCGAGCCGGAAGCTCCCGAGGCACAGGGCGTTGTTGGTGTGGTCCACCCCCAGACGGGCGAGGAGAAGGGTGACCGCAAGGTCATCACCCCTCCTGACACACACGCTCAGAGCTCCACGTAACTGCTGCTCATGAACACCTGCAGAAACCAGCAGCTCCAGCAAAACCAGAGGAGCCCCCCGATCACAAACCTGCACAACCACAATACTATTAGAGATAAAATTACAACCATGCAGCCATCAGCTATAGTATCGCATCTGATAGTGCAATATAGATTCCCTGAGGAACAATTCCAATCATTCTCTGTTACAGGAGAGGAAGAATTGTATAAACTTGTTAAATCATCTAAACCAACATCATGTGTGTTATACCCTATATAAAGCATCTGAGCTACTAAAAGAGGTGCTTCCAGAAGTCATAGATCCTCTTCTGAATATTATTAATTCATCATTGTCATTAGGATATGTCCCAAAAACCTTCAAACTTGCAGTTATTAGATCCTAGAGAATTAGTTACAGACCGATCTCAAACCTTTTCTGTCAGAAATACAACAAAAGGTATTATCCTCACAACTATGTTCTTTCTTAGAGAAAAATGGCATCTGTGAGGACTTCCAGTCAAGATTTAGACTGTATCATAGTACTGAGAATGCTCTCATCAAAGTTACAAATGAGAGCTCTTATCATCCGATTGTGGTTGTATCCCTCTATTAGTGTTACTGGATCTTAGTGCTGGTTTTGACACTATAAACCACTACATTCTTTAGAATAGACTAGAAAATCATGCTGGCATTAGTGGAATTGCATTGGCATGGTTAAAATCTGACTGTCATCAATTCGTAGCAGTGAATGAAGAGGTATCATACCGATCACAAGTGCAGTATGGAGTACCTCAAGGCTCAGTACAAGGACCATTGCTTTTCATGATTTACATGTTACTCCTTAGGAGATATCATCAGGAAACATGGTGTTAGGTTTCACTGTTATGCTGATGATACTCAGCTCTATATTTCTTTTGGCCAGATGAAACATACCAATTCGCAAAACTAATGGAATGCATAGCTCATATAAAAAAACTGGATGACTAGTAATTTACGAATTACGAATTACGAATCTACATCCCCTCCAGAAGTCTGAGATCTGCTAGTGAGCGACGCCTCATGGTACCATCACAGAGAGCCTCAAAATCACTCTCCAGAACATTCTCGTTCACCATTCCTGGCTGGTGGAATGATCTTCCCACTCCTATCCGGAGTGCGGGATCCCTGTCAATCTTCAAGCAACAACTGAAAACTCATCTTTTTCGACACTACTTGACTTCATCCTAAACTTAAAAAAAAAAAACCTTTATCTTTCTCTCTATTTATTCCTTCCCTTGCTAGCTTGTATTTATTTTAACAATGCTTGAGACATGTTGTTACGAGCACTTCCACTGTCTGATTGCCTCTTCAAGATGAATCGCTTATGTATTCCCCACTTGTAAGTCGCTTTGGATAAAAGCGTCTGCAAAATGACTAAATGTAAATGTAAATGTAATTTCCTACTGCTAAATTTTGAAAAAAACAGAGGTGTTAATTATCAGACCAAAAACCTCTGCATGTAATAATCTAGAACACTGTCTAACACTTGATGGCTGGTCTGTCAAATCTTCGTCATCAGTTAGGAAACAAGGTGTTTGATAGCAATCTTTCCTTTGAAAGTCATGTTTCTAGCATTTGTAAAGCCTCATTTTTCCATCTTAAAAATGTATATAAATTATGACCTATGCTCTCAATGTCAAATGTAGAAATGTTAATTCATGCGTTCATGATCTCTAGGTTAGATTATTGTAATACTTTATTGGGTGGTTGCTTTTCGTGCTTAGTAAACAAACTCCAGCTGGTCCAAAATTCAGCAGCTGGAGTTCTTACTAGAACCAGGAAACAAGACCATATTTGCCCGGTTCTGTCAGCTCGGAACTGGCTCCCTATAAAACACTGTATACATTTTAAAATATTGCTGATTACTAATAAAGCCCTAAATAGTTTTAGCTCCTCAGTATTTGAGCAAGAAACTGCCAAAACTCTGGCCATTTGATAATACCTAGAATATCAAAATCAACTGCAGGTGGCAAATCCTTTTACTATTTAGCGCCCAAACTCTGGGACAATCTACCTAGCGTTGTTTGGGAGGAAGACACACTTTGTCAGTTTTGCAGACACTATTTGAAGAGAACTGAACTGAGCTGAGCTGAATGATGACATCACTGAATCAACAATGAACTGACTTCAAGTGAAAAATTTACTCTTTACTATTGTCCTCTTGCATTATCAGCACACAATTTTCCTGTTTAACACTGTAAAGGTGCTTTGACACAATCTGTAATGTATAAAGCGCTATATAAATAAAGGTAAAAAAAAACGTGGGTATAGCGGAAAATAAGTTGAGAAATGCCGCCTTTCTTTGGAGTGAGTTGTTTTGGCTATAATGTAGATTTGTATTAAAATTAAAATGCACTTCCACATTTGTCAATCGCCTTAGTTTCCACTATGCCTACATCCTACATTAAATGTCATAACTCGACTCTCCTGTGAACGCACAAACAGAAGTTAAGGAAGCCAGTGATAATAATTTACAAAGGTTTAAATATAGATATTTTTCTTACAAAACCCCATCAATTCACTTCAGAAGGCATTCATTAACCCACTGTAGTTGTATGGATTACTTTTATGATGGATGGATGAGCTTTTTGGAGCTTCAAAAACTCGGGCACCATTCAGCTGCCATTACAAAGCTGGGAAGAGCCAGGATATTATCTAATATAACTCAAGTTGTGTTTGTCTGAAAAATAAAGCCATATACACCTAGGATGGCTTGAGGGTGTGCAATTTACTATTCCTTTAAGAGTTGAGGAATAAAGGGTCATATATCGCACCTGATATATGAGCGAATCGCTCTTTGACTTCTTGTTAATGTCAGCGCCAAGCAAGATGAGACATTCTACCATGTCCACGTCACCGTCCTCACATGCTCTCTCCAACAGGGCATACATGATCTCACTGTCCACCACCATCTTAGACAAGCACAGGCGAATCACTGCCTGCAACTGAAGTGGAACATGTAGGATTTATCAGGAGATCTTGCATTTTTGACAGAACTTTTGGTTTCAATTTCTTACTGGATCTCTGCACTGGTCTGCCACATTTTCCCGCAGGATCTGGAAGATGTCTTTCTCGAAGGCTTCTTTCTGCAGCCATGCTGCGGCACTCGAGCAGGTGTCCATTAACTTCCACACCACCTGGAAACCCTAATGACCAAAACGCACACTGTTAGGAACAAAACATCAAAAACAACCACCCTTTTGGATTTGAAATGGTAATAACGGTTGTGAGCTACCTTTAGAAGCATGACTGTGTCCTCTTTGTGTTGCCGTACTGAGGTGACCAAAACTGATGCCAGTACAGGCACCATCATACGAGAGAGCTTCTTCTTAGAGATGAGGTGAAACAGAAGACTAAGACCCCAGTAGTGAACATCTACATAGGGTGATGACTTTCAGTTAATACACAGTTGCACACAAATGTTTACATACCCAGTAGTGTGCAGTGCATTAAACGTCATCACACAATATGCGAGACAAGGGCACAACGGTCAAACATGTCCGTTTACCTCATGTTTACATAGAAAAACAATGGAAAAGCAGCGTAGTGGAACGCAAAAATGTGTTCTATGTGAATGCCTGAACAGTGGTTGGTTTTTGTCCATAATAAGCAACATTGTGAACCAGGCCTTATGTCGACATTCAAAAGTCTGCCTTGGATTAGAAGCAGAGGCCGGAGACCTTCAGTCATGGTAAGGTAAATGGACTCACCACGCTCCTGTGGAAACATCTGCAGCGTATGAAGAACCGTATCTATCGCCCCCTGCTGGCACATGAGGTCAACCGCTCCAGAACTGTCAGCTAGTGCTGAGAGTACACCAAGTCCACACTCCTGAATCTCCTCACTACTGATAAACTAAACACACATATCAAATGAAACACTCACCACATTTAGAGAACTTACATTTTACTCACTCCTTTTTTTAATCCCCATAAATCATAAGCAGTGTCTCAGAACAAGCCGTTTACAGAAACTGTAAAATGTGGTGTCACATTTTACCCGCCCCGCCCACGACTGTTGACGGACACTGCTGTATTATATAAGACTAAATGAGCCACACACAGTCCGCCATGTATAAACATGTGATTTCTTTCCCAGCTGTTTACCTTCACAGACATAACTGTTTTTGTAACTTTTTTAAACATAAACAAGTGTGTATTTGACTGTTTAAGCGCAATAAGACACGAAAGAGAGCTTAGTTTAGGACTCACATGCCGTGTGACAGCCGCTTTCTGTGCATTCGCTTCGGATGTGTGCGCTCAGAAAACCGTATATATGAAGTTTAAACAAATATGGTTTAAAACGCATGATTTCAGTGCGACAGACATGATAATCAAAACCAAATTGATTATTTATTTCGAGTAGTTTGAGCTGAAACTTCACAGACACATTCTAGGGACACCTGAGACTTATATTACATCTTGTAAAAAGGGGCATAATAGGTGCCCTTTGGGCACAAGACTTAGCTTTATCGTCCATGTTGAATTTCAGAACTATTTTAGCTTTTAAGAAACAAAGCATTTACCCTATTAAGTGCCTCTAGGTAGACAGTATGAGCTCCCTCAAGTACACACTGGTTCTTCAGCACCTGCAGGGACACGTCCACCGTGTCAGGATTTGCCACTGAGGTGCCATGTTCTCTTAAACGCCTGTCTGCATACAAGAGAAGACAAAGAGTCAGACATTATGTAGGCATTGTAGTTCACCCAAAATAAATTTGGAACAATTTGAGGGTGAGTCATTTTTTCAGCTATTCCATTAATTAATTAAAAACACCACGCTTCCAGATTCATTCCAATAAAACAACATACAGGAAGTAGACAGACATTCTACCTGGGCTGAGAAGAACTAAACTCGCTCTGAGACCCTCCAGCTGAACTTCAGGAATGAAGTTATGTGTCTTCAGAGCAGTCAGGATCTGACCGAGAATCAGAGTCGCGTCATCTAGACTGGCCGTCCTGGAGTGAAATTAAATTATGATTTCAGTTGTGTTTTTGTCTGTTATACATCACATAACTGATCAGATGTGGGAGTTGTGTGTCCTTACGCTCCCTGGAAGAGTGTGTGAAGCAGTTTGCAGGCACTTTCACACACAGCGCCGGAGCTCTCGTGTTTCCGCATCAGATGCACAATGTTGACATGAATGCCATGTGACAGCAGCAGAGCCCTCATCCTACCTGAAGTACAAAAACACACAAGCTGATCGGTTTCTGAGACACATCCCTACATTGCAAAAAAAATGAATTTCTTACTTAACATTTTTGCATTGTTTTCTAGTACAAATATCTACACATTCTTGAATTTACTTGAGAAGCAAAATGACTTAAGATATTAAGTCTTGTCTCCTGAAAAAACATATCAAAATAAGCGTAGGCTACTTTTTTAAAGCACGACAAAAGATCTCTGTATATATCTATGATTGAAGAAGAAACGAACTTACTCTGGTGCTGTATTAGTGTGCGTAGTGTACAGGAAGCAGCTTGGAAAACCTCCACACTGGATGAATGCAAAAGCATGGCAGCCATAATGAGAGAATGAAGAGGAGGCCTATGGGACAGAAACAAACCAAATCTACACAGTTACGACGTCTCAACCTGAGCTCATTAACATATGACTGCCTACATTTAAATATCATTGCATATTGAGTATTCAGCAACCTGAACTGCCTGATGATGACAGTCATAACTGAACAGAAGTCATTTATTTACTTCAATAATATTGCTCTCGATCTCAAATTATAAGAGGACTTTTGGACAAGATATATTACACAGCACAGAATATGAAGGAATGCTAACCTTCCTTCCAGTTCCACACGGTTGAATGAGTGGTAATGAAGCAGCAAGCTGTTTAAAGCACAACATGCAGCTTCCTGATTGGACGATGGGAGAGAAAGTTACATATTCACTATAGTAAAAGCAAAAGAATGAGATGATAAGATCTTTTCCGTATTGCAGGCTAAAACACGTCATGTGTCACCTGTACTGCAGCATCGTCAGCATGTCTCTCTAAAGCGGTATAACAGGCCTCTCTCCATATAAGCATCTCCTCTCCTTGAGTGGCTTCTTTCTTTACCAGAACTTCCTGTTTCACCTCGTCCTCCTCGTTCCACTCTTTGTCCAGCCCTTCATTCTGTACAATACACGCCGCTGAGAAACAACAAAAGTTCCGTATGGAACTTAAAGTGCTCAGTTGGCTCTGTCAGTCATGTACAATTTATGACGAATAACAATCATAAAAAAATTGCACTCTGTTGACTCGCCTTAAATATGGGCTCTAAGGGATCCAGTGGAGAGCCAGGTTCTCAACTTATACTGTACTATCTTGTTTATTTTCGTGTTCATGCTGACTCACCGAGCGCGCTCAGACAGGAGAGGGTAGTGGTCTGCACCGTGGCATTCTCAGGATAAGACACACACGCTTTCACCGCCACCTTATGGACACCATTCAGCACCAGTATGTTATAGTAACTCTCTGTTAAATGTCAAACAAACATAACTCAAAAATAAACCACTTTCTAAAAGTTATGAGAACATCGTTTCATCATGACCTTTGACCTGGGCTCACCTGATGTGAATTTCTGTAACAAACAGCATCCAGTCTCCTGTATGGCCTCCGAGTCGAGCCACATGTCCATAGCCTGACACAGCAGACTGTAGCATTTAATGGGTTTGGACATCAGAATCTCAATATTGCTGGCTAGATTCAAGAAAGAGAAGCTTATTTAATACTGTTTGTAATAATATAGTTTAATATTATCATTTCATATATTTTGAAATTCCAAGTGTGTTATACCTGGAGCAGCCAGTGGTATGAGGACCCTCAGAGCTTGCAGTACCACATTCTCACTGTCCATGAACCGCCTGAGCGCATCCAAAACCACCTCATGGTCCTTGATCTCAATGAACTCCACCAGATGAGCATCAGAAACTGACAATCAAGCAGGTTAATTAGACAGAAATTAACATAACTGGGGTTTGCTAAGGAAAGCATCACTATTACTAGGGCCCTATGGAATGTATTTTATTTTTTCCCAAATTCTGATTAATTTTTAAGGTCTGAATTTTTGGTTTTCATTTTTCTGGATTCCAATTGAATGGTTTATTTAAATGTTAATGGTCAAAAATGATGTCTTATCAATTGAATTAATTTATTTATTTTACCGGAAATTCTATTCCGAATTTTTTATCAATTCGGTGTTGTTTTATTTGATACAAATTTATCAAAAACAGTAGCAATCAAAATAAACCATAAATAAAAAATAATGCTTTTTTTTTTTCTTTTAATCTTTGAAAATGTAATGAAATCAAAGAAATTGCAGAAATCATAGGGCACTATTACTAATGCGTGTACTCAAAAGAAAATTTGTAACAAATCACCGTTACCGGTTTGCAGCAGTAGTTGTAAAGCAGCACATCCCTGTAGCTGAATCTCTTCTTTGTCATTAAATGACCTCATGGCCTCCAGAACCAAGGAAAACACATCCACTTCCACCTCATCTAGAACCTGCATCACAATCTCATCTGACCCACAAAAAAACAGTTTCACTTCAGGAAAATGCACCTCAAGTGAAATGACACATTCTTATCTAACCATAATCATAATTAGGTTTGTGTAAGGGGAATTTGGACTATTCATAATAAGACGACTTGCATGTATGAGATGTTTTCTCAATATCCACATTAGTATAATGCACTGTCTTAATGTACTTTCTTAATTGATTATGTCATTTGCAATGCTTATTGTAGTAGTTTGTTGCCTCATAAAATATGTTAGGTGCACAGTATTGTTTCCTTGCTAACTGGTTTGGTTCAAATTTTTATGAAATAACTTTTTTGAAATCCCTACAGAGATTAAATGAATTTGGAAAAAATGCTTTCGGACCCTATGCACCATAATGGTTGCATAATCAGTACATATAAACATTATATAAAAGCAAGTCTTACCTGACTTCAGTAGGAGAGCCAGAGCTCTCAGGCCCACCATCATCATCTTGCAGTCATTACGATACATTGAAAGCACCTTAAGAATCTGCCTATGAACAAACATGCAACACTTGCATAAATCTGCTGAACATGGATAGCAGCAATGAATTTACTGTAAGAATTTCAACAAAAATCAGCAGCAGTATCTCAGACAACATAATGTGTTACAACCAACAACCAACTTCAGTTGTTTATGGTTATAAAGCTGGGCTTTCAAAACTAAAAAAAAAAAAAAATTGTAAAACAATTCCAAAGTCCAAAATTAAAAAAAAGTGCTACCCATAGTTACCTCTTCTTTCTCTATAGGAGACATTCCAAATTCTATTAAATCTATCAGTTATTAAACCACCATCACCAATAATAAAAAAATTAACAATATTGCCCTTGAAAACAAATAAACACAATTAAAATAAAAAAAGAAGATAAAGATTTAGAATGCTTGTTTTCTGTCAAAAATTTCTAGAAATATTTGTGTCTATCAATTATTAAATGTTTCAGTCAGTTGTGTTCACAAAAATAGCCTGGTTTAGATCCTTTTTCATTATTTTTTAAACAAAGTACTGCTGCTGTGGAAATGTATAAATATTCAGAAAAAGTATTGTTTTGACCTCTGCTGGGAAGAAAACACAGAAATAGGACCTTTTGTAATTTTAATTGAAAACCCCTGCCATATAATACTATGGTATGCCACAGGGTTCGGTCCTGAGCCCTTGTTTCCTTGTACATGCTCCCTTCTGGTGATATGATCAGCTCTACATTCTTCTTCGTCATAAATTTTTCAGTTACATAACATTGTTTACAAGCAGAACATTAGGTTCACACATTCATAACTTCAAGACATGATTTATTACAATATACTTTTGGCTGGATGAATTCATAGATACACTGCACTGCAGCTTCTTCAAAAGGAAGCAGCTAAAGGTCTAACTAGATCTACAAATACTGTATGATCTTATCAGTTCCATATAGCACACTGGTTCCCTGTTCAATGTAAATCATTTCTATTAAACTATTTGCAGTGCTAAACACAGCTAAATCCAGTTGCAGAAGAAAGATATTTTCTTAAAAGGCTCCTCTAAGGCTTCCTAACTATTTTACTTTCCACTTTTTCTTTATATATGCCTTTCTTCCACTAACATTTTTATATTTCTTTATATGTGTTTAGGCTATATTTTCCATTCCGAAGTTTACAAGCACCTGTCAAACTCAGATCCACCCTTCGCTGCCCTATCTGCCATTATTGTTGCGTTGTGTTGTGCCTGCATCTTTACTATTGGCATTTCACATGGATTTCTATAATATTTATAATAATAGTATTATTCATACACAATATATCGTATAATAATAAAACATTAGAATTCAACCAGATTATTAAAACCTGCCATCAATACTGTGCAGCTAAATTACATGTGCCTATGTGTGCATGGATACTTTGCATACATTTGTTTACTTATTTGTTTAATATGTGCCAACCCAGAATTCCTCAAGGAGTATCTGTTCCACCCAAGATTTCTTCTTATATACTTTAACATCTAGGGAGTTTTTGTAAGGCACTCTTTCTTTAGTATATAATGTGAAAAGTGCTATAGAAATAAACTGAACTGAATTGATTCACAGTTTCTTTATATATGCATAAATCCTCCTAGTCAAATGCTATATATTATAGCATATAATATAACCAGCATATTTATATATATATATATATATATAGCAATTAATCGCATCCAAACTAAAAGTTTTTGTTTGCATAATATATGTGCGTGTTCTGTGTATATTTATTATTTATATAAATATACACACATACAGCATATATTTTGAAAATATTTACGTGTCTATGTTTATATTCATATAATTTATTAGTGCTGCCAAACGATTAGTCGCGATTAATCGCATCCAAAATAAAAGTTTTTGTTTACAGAATATATGTGTGTGCACTGTGTATTTTCATTATGTATATATAAAGACACACACATACAGCATATATTTTGAAGATATTTACATGTATATACATTTATATATTTATATTCTTATATTTTATATTATATATATAAATATATTTAGTATATAAACATAACATATTTTTCTTAAATATATACATCCATGTGTTTGTATTTATATATTCATAATAAATATACACAGTATACACACATAAAATGTGTAAACAAAAACTTTTATTTTGGATGCGATTAATCGCGATTAATCGTTTGACAGCACTATAATTTATATTATAAATAAATACATTTAATATATAAAAATACCATATTTCTCTGAATATATTCTACATTCTTATTCTACATATATATGTGTGTGTGTGTGTGTGTGTATTTATATATACA
Source organism: Tor tambroides (assembly GCA_021397915.2). Taxonomy (NCBI): domain Eukaryota; kingdom Metazoa; phylum Chordata; class Actinopteri; order Cypriniformes; family Cyprinidae; genus Tor; species Tor tambroides. The sequence goes on along the minus strand of JAFVLL020004745.1, from coordinate 45,055 downwards.
TAATAAATATACACAGTACACAAAGTACAATGCTATACTATATAAACAGGAGCCCATACAAACTCATAGAAATAGTCCAGACTTACTTGTGCACCTCAGTAAACTCATATTCATCTGGGTTGGCCAGACTATCCAAAGTGTTGGGACAGATCTCCATCAGACGACACAGCAGAGACCAGCCCACCTGTGATTAAAACAGTAAAGCACGCTTTACAAAAACCTTCTACTGGATCCCAAATCACTTTTCTTAGTTAATAAAGCACTGAAATTATAATTTATAAATAGTGTAATGTAATATGTGAAGAGTTCAGATGAAAAAGCCTCTAAGTGCCTTATGAAATTTTCTTCTAAAACGAGCATTTTTATCAGGCTCCTATATTTATGTTTAGTTATTTCACTTTAATTTCATAGAAAAGGGCCTATACATCGCTATTAGAGTAAAATTACTAGGAGCCTGATAAAAATGCTCATTTTAGAAGAAAATTTCAGATGGCACTTAGAGGCTTTTGCATCTTCATATATATATATATATATATACACAGTACAGGTCAAAAGTTTGGAAACATTACTATTTGTAATGTTTTTGAAAGAAGTCTCTTCTGCTCATCAAGCCTGCATTTATTTGATCAAAAATACAGAAGAAAAACAGTAATCTTGCAAAATGTTATTACAATATAACATAATGGTTTCTGTTTTAATATACTTTAAAATATAATTTATTTCTGTGATTCAAAGCTGAATTTCCATCAGCCATTACTCCAGTCTAAAGTGTCACATGATCCTTCAGAAATCATTCTAATATGCTGATTTATTATCAGTGCTGGAAACTGTTGAGCTGCTTAATATTTTTTTGGAACCTGTGATATTTTTTCAGGATTCTTTGATGAATAAAAAGTTAAAAAGAAGGGCATTTATTTAAAACAGAAATCTTTTCTACCAATATACACTACTGTTCAAAAGGTTGGGGTCAGTAAATTTTTATTCTTTTATTTTATTGAAAGAAATTAAAACTTTTATTCAGCAAAGATGTGTTAAATTGATAAGAAGTGATATCAAAGATTTATATTGTTAGAAAACATTTGTATTTTAAATAAATGCTGTTCTTTTTAATCTTTTATTCGTCAAAGAATCCTGAAAAAAGTTTCACAGTTTCCAAAAAAATATTTGGCAGCACAACTGATGCCAACATTGATAATTCTAATAATAAATCAGCATATTAGGATGATTTCTGAAGGATCATGTGACACTTTAGACTGGAGTAATGGCTGATGGAAATTCAGCTTTGAATCACAGAAATAAATTATATTTTAAAGTATATTAAAACAGAAACCATTATGTTATATTGTAATAACATTTTGCAAGATTACTGTTTTTCTTCTGTATTTTTGATCAAATAAATGCAGGCTTGATGAGCAGAAGAGACTTCTTTCAAAAACATTACAAATAGTAATGTTTCCAAACTTTTGACCTGTACTGTATATATATAATTTTGAATACTCTAAACATATTTATATTATTTTAATATGATCAAAATATTATTTTAACAATATAATCTCATTTTTATTTTAATCATCTAATAACAAAACTATCATTCACTTCAAAGATAATTTTTCACATTTGAACATGCACTCTTAAAATGAAAGTTTTAAGAACCATCTATTACACTAAAATGTTCTTTATAGTAATAATGAAAAAAAAAAATCTACATAGTTTTTTTAAAAAAATTTTTTATGATGATTTAAAATGTTCTTCCAAAAAAAAAAAAAACCTGTTCACTTAAAAAAAATTGGTGGGGGAGGGGATAAAAAAAATGGTACATTTATTATGAAAACCTATCCAAGCACAAATAGGATCATCAATAAAAATAAATAAATGAACTGTGCACATGATATACCATTTAAGAAAATATCTTAGGTTTTCTTTTAATCATTTTGGATCATTGTCTCAGTCCCTATTCATTTTCTTTATGTGGAAAAGAGCAGCATGAAAATTCTTCTAAATATCTCCTTTTCCGTTCCACAGTATAAAGAAAGTCATATGGTATGGATCGACATGAGAGGGCATTTAAATGATGACAGAATGGTATTCAATTTAATTCAAATTCATTTTGGAAGATCAATTGAGCATTTGCCAGGAAATTTGTGCAGGCAAAGCATGCCGACTACCTGCTGAACTTTGCTGTTGAAATGCGATGACAGCACCAGCATCAGAGGCATGTGGACCTTCTGCTCGGAAAACAGCTCGACTGCAGGACAAAAGAAGAACAGGAATCTAAAAATATCCCAGCAGATGTCCCACTGGGAAAGGCACACGAGGGGGGTCCATTCTGAACGTTTGCATAGCTGTCTATGAATATATTAAGACATGCATCAGAAATGTTAAGAAAGCACAAGCTACACTCTTTCATAACTCACCACAGTGATCCGTATGGGACAGGAACAGGAGGTCCTGTATGATCTGGACCATGGTGCCCAACTGCTTCCCCTCTTGAAGATTCAACCTCACCAGCAGCTTCTTCAGCCTGATCCCTAGCTCCTCTTTATCAGCCATGATCTTCTGTATCTGACTTCAAACAGAAGTTTAAACCTCCTTCTGATACTCACTGACCATGTTGTGGACACAATGTTGCTGCTGCAGATCATCATCTGTTTCACAGCGCACGAGCTCTTCTGCCATGTTTATGCAAAGCAGAACATGAGTTATGATAGAGTAAAGACTGAAACGACTAGGCTTTGGTTCCCGATTTCATTCTCGGCGGTGAAAAGAAGAAATCTCGGTCATGTTCGCGGCTGTAGATCGGCGCTGCCTTATGAATCATATGACTGGAAGAATTCACAAACTTCCTGTTTGAGCACAACAGAGCGAAAGCAAGAGAAGGAGGATTGAGTGATTGTCAAAGCAAAGACACCGAGAAAAGCGTCTTGCTGGTAGGTTACAAAAGGAGAACGCAAATATACCAATTTTAATCTATTCACACGCATATGTAACAAGACACGTATATTGTTCATTTTTAAAACGCGTTAGCTATTGCTACAGTGTGTCTATGTGTGCATAGAGGAAGTTGTGCATTTTCTTGTTTTATGAGTCGACATAATAAAAATATGAATTTAAAAATAAAAACAGCTTTCAAATGCATTCATCTAAACGTAAAATGTATTTCGCGACACTTTTTAGTTTCGATGTATTTTGCTGTACCTAATACATGCATATACAAGCTTGAGATATCGCTGCGTTTGCAGTCGTCGTTGAAACATTTTACACTGTACGACACGCTAAAATAAATGAAGCGATTTCGCTAGCTTGCTGCGTAGAGCCTCTTTTATTTGGGGTTTGTGGCGTGGACCCGAAAAGTCGAATTCATTTCAGCGAATCGGTTCGTTCGAGTGATTCTCTTCAGCGAACCGAATCCAAAAGTGATTCACTGATTCATTGTGCTCAGTTTACAGACGTCCGCCGTGTGGCATTTAATCTTGTGTTTATGTGGTAAAGTGCACTGTTTTCCATCACGATATGTTAAAATGCGTTGTACAGATAATGCAAAACGTCTGATTCACAAACAATAAAGCGAATCGGTTCAACTGAGTCATCACCTAGAACCGATTCAAAAGAACAACTGCGCTCGCGAATCACTGCAAATCACACAGTAAGCTAGCGTTTGTATGATATATTCCACAAAGATCAGATTGATTTTGCTGTACAGTACATGTTATAAATAAATCCCTCATATATAGACAACGTCTATAGACATTTAAAGAATTAATAACCTCCATGATTTTGGAGATGTTTCACTGTTATGGTTTGAGGTGTGTGCAATGCCAACGTGGTCATGCTGGGTTGGGTTACATGGCTTTTGTTAATGTTGATCATGTGATGATCTCAAGGTGTTTCCTTTTTGATTTAGGAGACAATGTGCATAAGCTGCAGAGAATGGAGGAGCTGATAGGAGACAGGAGAGTTGAGGACGAGAGGAGCTTGATAAAGTCGCCATCTGATGTCCAGGCCAACAACCAAGAACATGACTCGCCCACGTCCACACAGCAGATCCGGTCTGACCAGCACGGCTCTCCATGTTTCGTCTACACCCTGGCTTTTTTCTCAGCTCTGGGTGGATTCCTGTTTGGCTATGATACGGGAGTGGTGTCCGGAGCCATGCTCCTGCTCAAGAGGGAGATGAACCTCAGCTCTCTGTGGCAGGAGCTGCTGGTGTCCATCACTGTTGGTGCCGCGGCTGTTTCTTCTCTGGTTGGAGGGTATCTCAACGGGCTCTACGGCCGGAGAATCTGCATACTGCTCGCCAGCTTCATCTTCTCTGCTGGAGGAATCATCATGAGCATCGCGCAAAACAAAGAGGTTCTTCTGTGTGGGAGGCTTACGGTTGGGCTTGGGATAGGTAAGTTATATATAGTAAAGCTATTTGAATTCAGTTTGTGTGCCTTATCGGTTTTTTTATGTCCTGTGTGTTTTAGGAATTGCGTCTATGACCGTGCCTGTCTACATCGCTGAGGTGTCCCCTTCTCAACTGCGAGGTCAGCTGGTCACCATTAACACTCTGTTTATAACCGGTGGGCAGTTCATAGCTAGCGTGGTGGATGGGGCCTTTAGCTACCTGCCCCATGACGGCTGGAGGTGAGTAAAAACTGAAATTTTACCTCTTAAATCTGTCTTTATAAAAATATCAATCTTCTTTTTAAGATTTTGTTGTGCTACTGGTAGGTTTGCCACCCATGAGGTCTGAATTGTTTACCCTGAGTGGCCAAGATGCTACAACCCAATAAAATATGTAAAAAAATAAAAGTTTTATTAATTAAACATAAAAATAACTTTATTTATTTATTTTTAAATAAAATATATAAACCAAAAAATCAAAGTAGGCACACCATAGCTCCTTAAAAATATTTAAGTTCTCACCACAGGTGACGTTTCGATCTTAGATGCGTGTCATTAGACAAAAATAAATGAAAATAATATTTAATAAGTTGTCAATATTAATACAAAATATACAAAAATGAATAAAGTGGCACATGCTGCTTGGGGAGAGATGTGTTGCGGTGTTATTTTTAGCATCACATTTATTGATATTTTGAATTAGCTTTTATATTCAGTTTTCATTTTAAATTTTAGTAATTTTGTTTTGTGCTTTTGTCATTTTATATATTAGTGTTTTTTTTTTTTAGTAAATTTTTGTAATTTTATTCCTTCTTTTATTACTTATATATTACTTTTTTCAAAGCATCATTTCTAATTTTAATTAAAGTTTCATCTAATTAATAATTTTCATGTATTTATATTTTACTTTATTCCAGCATTATTTCAACGAACAAAAACAATTCTAACGATTTTAGTTTTAGTTAATAATAAAAACACTGGTGCTATTACTTTTCTGAGTGACTGAGTTAAATATAGAGTATATTCAATTATATGTAAATAATATGTATACAATACTTATATAAAACAACAAAAATTGACAACTGGCAACTACTATATATATAATATTACATATATGACATACACACATATTACTTCTACCTAAATATGTATAAAACTGTTTATATAAAACTATAGATATGTGACCCTAGACCACAAAACCTGTCATAAGGGTCAGTTTTTTGAAATTGAGATTTATACATCATCTGAAAACAAGGAAATAGGTATAAAAATAGGACAATATTTGGCCGCGATACAATTGTTTGAAAATCTGGAATCTGTGGGTGCAAAAAAAATCAAAATATTGAGAAAATTGCCTTTAAAGTTCTTAGCAATGCATATTACTAATCGAAAATTAAGTTTTGATGTATTTACGGTAGGAAATTTATAAAATATCTTCATGGAACATGATCTTTAATGTCCTAATGATTTTTTGGCATAAAAGAAAAATCGTTCATTTTGACCCATACAGTGTATTTTTGGCTATTGCTACAAATATACCCCAGCGACTTAAGACTGGTTTTGTGGTCCAGGGTCACATATTATAAAAAAAAAGTCATATTCAGACATTCTACAGGAAAAGTAGAGAATTTGAATGTGAAATAAAAATGAGATATAAAAGTGTTTCACAAGAGCCTGGTTTTGTAATCATTTTTTGAATCATTTTTGTGTTGATGTATAGGTATATGTTGGGTTTGTCAGTTGTTCCTGCTGCGCTGCAGTTCCTGGGGTTCCTCTTCCTCCCGGAGAGTCCTCGCTGGCTCCTGCAGAAAGGAGATACCCAGAATGCTCGGCTGGTGCTCAGTCGAATCCGCGGCGGTGTAAATGTGGATGAAGAGTATGAAAGCATACGGAGCAGCATTGAGGAGGAGAAGATTGATGCTGGAGGTGAGATCATCCAGAAACCTGCAAATATTTGAAATTGTGTTTTCCAGGTCATAGTGATATCAGATTTAGCTTTTTTTGAGTGAATCATTTACATTTATATTCATTTAGCAGAGGGTTATCCAAGCAACTTAGAAATGAGAAATACAATAAAGTGATTCAACCTTATTGTTCTTTATTGTCCTTTTGCAAGAAAATTTGTCATTGATGAACCAGAATCAAAATTATTTTTATAAAACCTAATCAAGTAATCATAATTGACTAGAAATTAAGTTGTCAAAACTGTGTAAACTCTATGATAATTGAATAAAATGATGATATAATTTTAACTGATTGATGGATGGATTGGTTATCTTCTAGAGGGTCCGGTGTTGTGGCGTATCCTGACGTTCGCTCCAGCACGTCGTGCTCTGATTGTGGGTTGTGGCCTACAGATGTTCCAGCAGCTCTCGGGAATCAACACGGTCATGTAGGTTACTGGAGCGCATTTGAGTCCATTTGACTCCCTGGTAATATGACTGAAGGCCCGTTCACACCAAGAACAATAACTTTAACGATAATTATATTAGTGTCCACAACATGGCACAATAACAATGTTTATTATAACTGCTGTCATTTTGTTATTTTAAATGCTGTAGTTCTTTAAAGCAGGATGGATTCTGGTTGGATGTCAATATTTTTATCGTTCATCAGCTCGAAAAATAGTTCTGAAAGTAAGTCCATAGCTATCGTTCCTCTGTGGCATTATTGTTATAGCTGTGAAGTGGACTACGCCATTCTTGTGGAATTAGAATGATAATTACAACTTTATAGTTATCATTGGAGATGCACCGATATATCGGCTGCCAATATTTATCAGCCATTATCGGCCAGCAATAAACTAGCTAGTATATCTTAATGTACTGTATATGTTTTGAACTTTGCTCATGTAAAACATGATCAGAACAGTAATCTGTTTTAATGACAAAAGTTAAATAAGTGAGGAAGTGACAAATATCGGTATCGGAATCAGACAGTAATTGTTTGTTAAAATCGGTATTAGTATCGGCCGAAAATCCAATCAGTGCATCACTAGTTAACGGTATTGTTATTGTTATCGTCCTTGCTGTGAATTTAAGGCTACAGTATAATTCAGAATTGAATTACAGCTTTTTTATTGTACAATACTGACTTTTTTCTCGCAATTCTCAGAAAAAAAGTCAGAATTTTGAGATGTATAAACTCAAAATTCTAAGAAGAAAAGTCAGAAAAAGAATTGTGAGAAAAAGGTCAGAACTGTGAGGGGAAAAAAAAATTGCAGTTACCTTTATATTTTTTCTGTGGTGGAAAGAAAAACAGAATTGCGAAATGTAAACTTTTTTCCCGCAGTTGTTATAATTGTAAGAATTCCAAGATACAAACTCATAATTGCAAGAAAAAAAAGTCAGGATCATGAGGAAAAAAGTCGCATTTGCATTGTGACTCGCAAATACCTAAAAAAAACAGAATTACAAGATGTGAACTCAATTGTGAGATGACAAAAGTCAGAACTAACCATTGTGAGAAAAAGGTCAGAACTGTGAGGGGAAAAGTCACAATTACCTTCTTTTTTTATTCCACGGTGGAAACAAAAACAGAATTGCGAGATGTAAACATTTTCTCTCACAGTTCTGACTTTTTTTTCTTGCAGTTTTCAGAATTGTAAGACAACTCATTATTGCGTGATACAAACTCATAATGAAATGAAAAATGTGAAAGTCACAGTTACTTTGCGACTCGCAAATACCTTGGGGAAACAAAAACCGAATTGCAAGATGTGACCTCAATTATGAGTTTAGAACTTGCAATTATGATACATTAACCCATAATTCTGAAGTTGCAATCTTCCATAATATACTGCATTCTCATTTAAGAATAGTATGCGAAACCATATGCAACAGTGTGAACTTTCAAAATTAGTATGCATACTGTGCACGTTATTCACACTGTGGAAACAGCAGGAGTAGTGTGGCAGCATTGGTAGCCATTTTGAGGACTCCCATTACCAATTATATAACAGTACTGTCTATTTTAAAGTGCCCCTATTATGGGTTATGAAAGGTTCATATTTTGGTTTTGGGAGTCCCCAACAACAGGTCGACATGCATGCGAGGTCAAAAAAACACTTTCATTGTCTTATAATATGCATTTATTTTTACCTTACTTGCTCAATGACTCCCAAACGATTCACTGAACGATTCATTTTTCCTAACCCATACTTTGCATGACGCTAATCTGCGGTGATTGGTCTGATTGGTCTCATTTTCATCTCATCTCGCCTGTAATGCCTGATAAAGCAGTGTTTGTGAGCACAGTGCTGCTTTGTGTACAGCGTTGCCGGGGAAACCGCTATTTTTACCTCTCCAAAAGGGCACCTAGTGGCAAAAGAATGAATTTGCATTTTCATTCAGACCAAGGCAAAAAGACCAACAAGTGGGTGGGCAATATGCTAATGATTCATGTTGATGTTAACATGAAACGGCTTGGGATTCATTTTAAAAACGACTCATTTCAATGATTCAGAGTCGACTCTTTCTTTTGCGAATCTAACTTTATACACGGTACACTTTCAGATTTAAAGCTTTGCGGGATGTTTTCATTCACTTAGAGCTGTGTCACACACTGAATGAAAGGTCATTTTCAAAAATCCATAGTAGGGGCACTTTAAGGTAATGAAATGATCTCTCTGAATGCTGCAGGTACTACAGCGCCACCATACTGCAGATGTCTGGAGTACAGAATGATCAGATGGCCATCTGGCTAGCTGCTGCCACAGCCTTCACCAACTTCCTGTTTACTCTGGTAGGTGTGTGGCTCGTGGAGAGGGTGGGCCGCAGGAAGCTGACTCTGGGCAGCATACTAGGTGAAGATTCAAACACAGCCGTTGACACAGGTCCTTATTAACAGAGTGAAGTATGTACAGTAGTATTGTTATGACGGTGTGCTGTGAATTACTCAGGTACTGCTGTAAGTCTGATGGTTCTCGCTGCGGGTTTCCTGCTCTCGGCTCAGGCCTCTCCACCTGTGACCTTTCACCCCAATGACCCTTCCCTCCACAACTCCACCTGCATTACATATGGGTGAGTTTTGCTTTTTAGAAGACTAGATTGTACCAGAATAAGGTTTAAGCAAATAGGAAAAATAAAAGACAATGAAAAAACAGTACAATATATTTGAAGATAGCTTCAGATATACAAATATAAAAGTAGTTTGAGAAGTTAAGAGACAGTTATATCATCTACAATACTTCTGAGAGGGAACATGCCGCTGAGCACTTTCTCATTCCTGTGAGACAACAACTTCTCTGATTGGTGGAGCTCTTTTCAGGATTATGGGTAGTCTGGTTCTTTAGCCGGAATTACACTATTAATCAGTTTTTATAAATGTTTAAATCACACTTGCTTGAAGCTTATATTAGCACTTAAAGGGATATTCCACACAAAAATAAAAATGTTGTGATTGTTTACTAAGTCATACAGTTTTATGGTGAGTAAAGGATGACCGAATTTTCATATTGATGTGAACTATCTATTTAATCTTAGAGCTGTGTTTTGGAAGTTTTATATGCAATCAATTATTAAAATCAATCTCTCTGTGGAAAAAATGAATAGGGTTTTTACTTCAGGAGGTTGTGCTCCATAACTCAATAACTGTATTTTGAATGTGCTGCTTGTATGGCGTTATTTTTTAGTCAAAAGTTATGAGCGTGTAAGACATGCTCACGAGCACATTATGTTATTTCACACGCGCAAAAATGAACCTTCTGTGAATCCTGCATGTTGAATCCAGATTGTGGTTTCTGTTATGGTAAGAATGGCACAGCCGTGGTTGAGTCCTCATGCATGCCTGTGGACGCGGCCAACACTGAAGCAGCTGCAGCGGGCAGGTAATACCTCTACTGTATGCAAGTCTCCGGCCTTGTGAAAAAGAAAGTGTACATAATTGTACTGAATGTGTGCTTGTGGTGTACTTCAAGTTTTAAAAGTATATTTAAAAAAAACTTAATTATTATTATATTAATTATATTAATGACATTTGTTCAAAGTAGTTCTGAGCTTAAAGGAACACTCCACTATTTTTGAAAATAGGCTCATTTTCCAACTCCCCAAGAGTTAAACAGTTGAGGCTCTTTTACCGCTAAATCCATTCAAAGGACTCGGTCTATGTGTATCTTTTAGCTTAGCTTAGCATGATCATTGAATCGATTAGATAGTTACAGTCTCGCCAAAAATGACCAAGATTTGATATTTTCCTATTTAAAACCTGACTCTGCGTAGTTACATCATGTAATTAAAGACTGATTTGAAATGAAAAGTTGCGATTTTCTAGGCTGATATGGCTAGGCATACCATGGGTGCAGCAGGCTTAATGACATATGCAGCTTTCGCCTGAAAAAGTAGTCCCCAGCTATATCATAACTAGTTACCTAGCTGGGGACTACTTTCAGGCGCTGCGTCATATCATTGCACTTGCTGCACCCATGGTACGGCAGCAAAGTTCCTAACCATATCGGCCTAGACAATCGCAACTTTTCATTTTCCATCAGTCTTAGTACACAATGCAACTACAGAAGAGTCAAGTTTTACTGTAAATAGGAAAAATATCAAAACTCTTTGGTCATTTTTGAGCGAGATGCTAACGGTCTAATCAGATTCAATGATCTATGTTAAGCTATGCTAAAAGTGCTACCTCCAGACCCGGAGATCGGCTGAATGGATTCGAAAACGGTAAAACTCAACTGTTTAACTCTTGGGGAGTTGGAAAATGAGCCTATTTTCAAAAAAAGTGGAGTGTTCCTTTAAGGTCTGTAAACCCCTCCCTCCCATAAGCCTACTCTGCTCTGATTGGTCAGCTGGCCAAGTCTGTTGTGATTGGTACAGAGAGGAGTACATGAGCAAGTTAGGGATCGCTACCATTGACAAAGCATGCAGCTTTACATAAAACAATAATATAGTGCTCCGATCCGTTCTTAAAATAATAACATAAAAATCATATTGTTTAACACTTATCCAAGCGAATTGTGCCCACAGCTAAAGTTTAGCTGCTAAACTGTAAACACTTAACAAAACAATAATGATGGATACGTTAGCCGAGTGCTAACATGACTAACTGGTGAAACAATACAGTTTAACCAGAATATATCTACATTCTTTATTATTAAACAAAGTAATTAGAACAACGTCAGTCTACATTAATCGACACATTCTTCGGAAAAAGTGGGTTCACAGCAAATTATCAGAACTGTTTCAGTAATGTCGTGGTTTACCTGGAAACCTAAATCTGCAATAGGTATACATCACACATTAGCACAAAAAAATTAGATTTTGAGCACTCAATTGAAAATGTATACATAACGTATCAATCGTACTTACAGGTTGTGGTTCGGAGATGCTTGTTGGTCCAAATAAAGACGGTACGGACTTATCTTTGATGGACAAGCGTTTAGCGAATCCCGCATTGAAATTGGCGAAATTAGAGAAGTGGTCCTCGGTAAAATGACGAGCACACAACAAAATGTTCGAATTGTGTTCAGGCGGGGATTATGCAAATGTGTTACCTAGTGACGTATATCGTAACGGGTAGAAGATTCGAAAATATGATGACTTGTTAAGGCGGTTCAGAGTCGACAATATTTTTATTTATCATGCTCTTTTTTTTTTATTAATAACATTGCAGAGTGTTTACATTGAAGGATAGCTATGTTACAAACTGCAAATTTAAACTAAATGTTAAACTAAAAGTTTAATTAAGTCTTGTCTTGTTCATGTCTTATTGAGGTGTTCCAATGGCACACAGGAGAGTGTAGGTGTATTCTGGGCCTATAACTACTGCCCAACATCTTACTCCTGGATTGTTCTGCTGGGTCTCATTCTGTATCTGGCCGCCTTTGCTCCAGGTGAGAGTTTCCTCAGTTCATTGGAGCTTAAAGTAGCTGTTAATGATCATAAAGCCTGATGACAGTTTGTGTGATGGAGCAGGTATGGGTCCTATGCCGTGGACGGTGAACTCTGAGATCTATCCGCTGTGGGCTCGGAGCACAGGGAACGCCTGCTCTGCCGGGGTCAACTGGATCTGTAACGTCCTTGTGTCTCTGACCTTCCTCCATGTGGCCCAGTACCTGACATACTACGGTACAACACAGTACACACGCACAACCCTGAACAACTCCATCAACAGCTAAAATGACTAGGTGGTTGCTATGCAGTTGCTAGGTTGTTCTGGGTAGCTGTGCAGTTGATAGGGTGTTTGGGTGGTTGCTAAAGGGTTGTTTTACAGTCAATGGTGTTCTAGTTAGGTGGTTCTTTTTAAGTAGGCCTATGTTATCCTGCAGTTGTTCGGTTGTTCTGGGTAGTTGCTATGCAGTTGATGAGTGTTCAGGTGTTTATTGCATGTTGTTTTGCAGTTGCTAGGGAGTTGTTATGTGGTTGCTAGTGTGTTGTTGTTGGGTTGGTTGCTTAGGTGTTTGGTGTATGTTGCTATGCAGTTTTCTATGTTGACCTGGGTTGCAGCTTGGATGTTTTGTGTGGTTTCCAGGGCATTGCTAGTGTTTCTTGAATGTGTGTTATTATGTGGTTGCTGGGTTGGTTCGGGTGGTGGCTTGAGTGCTCTCGATGGTTGCTAGAGCATTATTTTTTGTTGCTAGAGTGTTCTTTGTGTTTGTCAGGGAATTTCTGAGGTTGTTAAGATGTTCTGAGTGTTTATAAACCTGTTGTTATAGGCCTATAGCCACTAGGTTGTTCTGGGTGGCTGTGCAGTTGATGGTGTGTTTGGGTGGTTGCTAGAGTGTTGCTGTACAGTTGATGTTGTACTAATTAGGCGGTACTAGTTAAGTATGTTATCATGAAGTTGTTAGGTTGTCCTGGGTAGTTGCTAAGCAGTTGATGGGTGTTCAGGTGTTTTTCATGTCGCTTTGCAGTTGCTAGGGTGGTGTTGTTGGGTGGTTGCTAAGGTGTTAGGTATATGTTGCTATGCAGTGTTTTTGGTTGCTTTGTAGTTGCTAGGGGAGTTGCTAGGTTATTCTAGCCGAGAAGTTACTAAGGTGTTTTTTTTTTTTTTTGGTGTCCTGTTATGCAATTTTTTAATTGTTCTGGGTGGTTTCTTGGGCATTCTGTGTGGTTTCCAGGGCATTGTTAGGGTTGCTTGAATGTATGTTGTTATGTGGTTGCTGGGTTGGCTTGGGAGGTTGCTAGGACATTATTTTGTCGTTACTAAGGTGTTCCGTGTGTTTGTCAGGCACTTGAGTGTTTATAAACTTGTCATGCAGTTGCTAGGTTGTTCTGGGTAGTTGCTATGCAGTTGATGATTGTTTGGGGGTTTGCTAGCATGTTGCTTTGCGGTTGCTAGGGAGTTGTTATGTGATTGCAAGGGTGTTATAGTTAGGTGGTTGCTAAGGTTTTATGTGTATGCTGCTATGCAGTTTTTAGGTTGTTCTGGATTGTTGCTTGGGTGCTCTGAGTAGGTTAGTTGGTCGTATGTTGCTATAATATGGTTGCTAGAGCGTTTGGCTGGTTACTAGTGTGTTGCTTTGGGGTTGGCCATTGCTAAAGTTGTTGTCATGCAGTTGCTACGTGGTTTTGAGTAGTTGCTATGCTGTTGATAATGTGTTCAGGTGGTTGCTTGTTTGTTGCTTTGCAGTTTCTTGGGAATTTCTCAGGTGTTCTAGTTGTTCTGTGGTTTCTTGGTTGATCGGAGTGGTTGATAGGGTGTTGCTATGCGGCTGCTACAGTGTTCGGGTTGTTGCTAGAGTTGCTTTGGGGCTCATGAGTTTTAAGTACGTTGTCATTCAGCTGTTATATTGTTCTGGGTAGTTGCTAAACCATTAACAAGGTGTTCAGGTGATTGTTTGTGCATTGCTTTGCAGTTGCTAGGGACTTGCTATGTTGGTGCCTGTTCTAATTGAATGGTTTATAAGGTGTTCTGCAAGTTTTATGTTCATTGTGATGCAGTTTCAGAGTTTTAGTTCTAGGTGTTTTACTTTTGGGTGGTTCATTGCATGTTCTTAGTGGTTGATAAGGTGTTGCTGTGCGGTTGCTACAGTAACATTTGGGTCATTGCTTTGGGGTTGCTAGGGTGTTCTAGGTGGGTGGTTACTAAAGTGTTTTAAGCTTATTTATTTCAATTAGGTTGTTAGTTGCTATGCACTTGATGGGGTGTTTGCTAACATGTTGCTCTATGGTTGCTAGGGAGTTAGGCTTTTCTGGCTGAATTGTTACTAAGGTGTTTTGAGTGTTTTTGGTGAGCTTCTAAGCAGTTATTCAGTAGTTCAGAGGGTTCTTTGGGTGTTCTGAGTGGGTGTTGTTTTGGGGTTGCTAGGGTGTTTAAGGTGGTTGTTCATGGATAATTTATAACCATAGCACAAACAATGCTGCACTCACCAAAGTTTAATACATAAGTTTAGAGGTTTGTTCAAATCACTTACCCTAATTGTAGTAATTACACTTCCCTACAGGGGAAGCTTAGACCAGCCTAAGCTGGTTTTAGCTGGACTTCCAGCCTGGTCATAACTGGTTTGCAGCTGGTTATAGAGGGTTTTGACCATTTCTTTAGCAGGCCAGGCTGGGAGACAAGCTGACCAACCAGCTAAAACCAGCTACTTCCATCTTAAACCAGCTAAGACCAGCCAACCATCTTAGGCTGGTTTTAGCTGGTTTTTGACTTATCAAACACCACAATTTCACAATAATCAGCCAATAAAATAAACAAAATGTGATCTACACTTATATGGGGACTATTGCTGAAATGTGTTTATAGATTATTATTAAACGAGATTATTTTATATTTATTTCAGTGTGAATGTCTCCTTTGTCCAGGTGCGTTCTTCCTGTACTCTGGTCTGGCTCTGCTGGGCTTTGTGTTTGTGGTGGGCTGTCTGCCGGAGACCAAGGGTCTGCGTCTGGAGGAGATCGAGTCTCTGTTTGGGAGACAGCTGTGCAGCTGTGGAGACGGCGGCAGTCAGAGCGTTCATTACGTCCGGGTAAAGGGAGGAAACTACCGTTCTGATGAAGACGTTACTGATGATGAATAGACTCTGATGAAGATGATTCGTGGTGTGGGGGATGCTGTGGTTCCCATTCCAGAGATTCAACGTTCTAGTTGACTCATGTTTCAAAACCGCAATTGTGTCAATTTAACTACATTGATGCATAACTTTGCTTCTTTTGAATCATTTTCAACACTTTTCATGTTATGTTATTTAGTTAACTTTTTTTTCTGTTACTCTCTGGTAACCTTGGTTACAAGTGTTATAGGCAAATGCGTCGTTTACTTAAATGATGGCTGTCTGGATCCATGAAAACAGGAAGTGAGATTGTTATCCAAATAAGAGCTCTGGAGTGTGACCCATATGCATATACTTTATTAAACTGAGCAAATAGACTTAGTTCTTTTCACAGCGTATAGAGCTGTACATTCATCTTTCTGAAATTGTGATACTAACCTTGGAGTAAAAGTTTTACACAAAAGTGAAAATAATGTCAATTTTTTTTCTTGAAGACCCTTATTCTCACATTCAAAACCATTTTATACACACGCCGTCTGAACCCTGAAATTAAAGGAATAATTCACCCACAAATTCTGTCCCCCTCATATCATTCCAAACGTGTAAGGTACAGTTTACCCAAAAATGAAAATCCTTCCTCCTGTCATTCCAAAAGAGTAAGCAAATATATTTTGAACAATGTTGGTAACCAAGCAGTTTTGGGTCCCATTGACTTCCATACAATACTATGGACCCGAAACGGTTGGGTTACCAGCATTCTTATAAATGATGTGTAATGCGTAAATGAAGACAGATTTTTCATTTTTGGGTGAACTAACACTTTAAGGATTATCACATGTTTGTGTTTCCAGTTTAATAGTGACCATGAGCGGTAAAGCACCAAAAAAGCTTTTTATCAAAAATAATACATTGAGAGATTGCCGCAAACTGATGTAACTAATGGCAGCGTTTTGGCTGAACTATTCCTTCGGTGGACTCCTGGATGTGGTTTGAGGATGCGGGCTCATGGTGGTGGTGGCTGATGATTTTGTAGACGTCTTATTGTTGAATGAAGCGGCAGTGTTTGATGTTTTAGCCCCGTTTGGAGTTGGGAGCTTTGCATTGTGCCACTTTGGAACCAGAGAGCAGAATTTCCTACATATCAGTGAGTATCAGTGATAATCACCGCAAATAAGATTAAATACAGCTTTATCAGTTGTTTGATATTTTTTATAAACTGGGGAACAATTTTAAATGTTTATGATTTTAGTAGAGCTTCAGTCTACTTCATGTTGTGTGGAAAAACTCATATTGATCTCACATAAGAGATTAAGTCAACTTAACCCTTATTACTGATGTTTTTTTGTTTTTTTCTCTGCTGCAGTTGCAGTAATGATGACCTTGTTTGTGGACTTGAAGATTCATT
Source organism: Tor tambroides (assembly GCA_021397915.2). Lineage (NCBI taxonomy): Eukaryota > Metazoa > Chordata > Actinopteri > Cypriniformes > Cyprinidae > Tor > Tor tambroides. The sequence continues at coordinate 28,325 of JAFVLL020004745.1, read as the reverse complement.
CATAATCAAACTGAAGGATAATAGCTGTAGATTCATTTTTGATTCAGATTTTTTTCGGTAGTTTTGATATAATTTTCTCTGGTACTACACTCTAAGCATGTTTTTGGACCTAATTATACAGGTATTATGTTATTGGAGTATGTTTTTACAAAAGATACTCTTTCAGTCTTTCTACTTAAAAAATGTTGTGTTTAGTGCTGACAAACGATTAATTGCATCCAAAATAAAAGTTTTTGTTTGCATAATATATGTGTGTGTTCTGTGTATATTTATATAAATACACACACATACAGCATCTATTTTGAAAATATTTACGTCTATATTTATATTCATACAATTTATATTATAAATAAATACATTCAATATATAAAAAACAACATTTCTCTGAAATATATGCATGCATGTGTGTGTATTTATTTATATATATACATAAATATACACAGAACACACATATTATGTAAACAAAACGGCATAGTTGTTTAATTCAGTGTGTTACTTGCTGTTTCTTTGTATGTATTGCAATTTGTTTCAAACTAATTGTTTCAAATCGAAAGTTTCTATACAGTTGTTTTTCTTCTGTGTGCAGATTCATTCTGTTCTCATTTTCAAAAGTAGGTTTTGGTACATGCATCAAATTAGATTGACTTGTTACTTTTGCTTCTAGTGTTCTCAATATTAAACCGAAAGACACAATACTCAGTCAATCATTGAGGCAGTTTAGCCACGTTTTAATATTTAGCTATTGTTCCTGAGAAGACTCTATGAAGTTGAAGTTGCTGCTGATAAATGCTGTATTTGTACAGTTTCAGATGAATAAATGTTTCTGAATGCTTCTTAAGCTGGTTGTGTCCGTCTCTTGTAGAGTTTGGTGGTCTCGGCTCCGACAGGCTGAAACCTGTTCAGTCCTGTCCCGATCTGACCCTCTTTGACCTCCGTACCCCTCATTTAGCCCAGAGCAGAGCACTGACCCACCAGCCTCTGTGTTTCAATAACTTTACATACTAAATATTGTGGGAACGTTTGAATCATTACTGTATTTTTCACATTACTGAGAGACTTTTATGCTTTCAGAGTTTAGTTAATCATTTTTTAATGACTTCATGATGTAATCCAAAGACAAAAGTCCAACAGAATGTATAATAAAGATTCACGTCAGTAAAATAACACATTTTACCATAAATAAAGGGGGAAAAAATCAATTTTTGATTCATTCAATTTGCTTAAAATGACCTACGTTTCATACTAGGCTTGTTTTATGTTTACATTTATACAGTTAGAAGGCACTTTTATCCCTTATATTTACTAGATGGTTTTCTCACAAACAGCATGGATTGGTGTCTCTAGTGTGTCTCAAAGGTGAGGGGAACTGAAGTGTACTGTACAGTGTGTATACTGTACTTCAGTGTGTGTCTGCGCTGCGGGTCGCTCTGGTAATGTGAGAGCGAGTAACTGGACACTGCAGTTTGGCAGGAGGTCAAGACACTCGACCTCTGTTAGCAGCACTGTTGTGCTCTCACACTCCATTCCAGCTGAAAGTGCGTTGAGGTTTGAATGAAACTGTGACAGACTGAGAACTCGGCTGTTTTTTCTACAGTACACTGCCCCAGACCCCCTCACTGTGGAAGGATTTCCCCTTCAGCCTGTAAAACATGTGCTTAAGTTCATATTCAAATGTAGATTAAATAAGGCAGTGCTATTGTATTGTAATGTTTGAATGCTTTTCGAAAACAGATGTGATGTGGTGAAAATCAAAGCATTGCCACACGAGAGCGCACAACACCACTGCATCAGATACAGCATGAACACAAAACATATAGAATATGGTATTTTTATGGTATTTATATTTTTATTTGGTAACACTTTACTTAATGCTTTTGCATACATTATAAAAGTAGTTTTAATGCATTAATTATGTCTTATAATGCACCTTATAATACATTGTATGATTTCATCAATAATTGTATCCACAGTTATGATAAATTATAATACTTATCTATTCATTGCTACACCTTTAAAAAGTATAATGCATTAAAACACATAACAAACAAACCTTTAAATATTATAATGCATTTAACTTCTGTTACGATTATTTTATGAAAAGATATAATGCATTACAACATGTGTGTGTGTGTGTGTGTGTGTATATATATATATATATATATAGTTATATATAGTTATTATTATTATTTAAGATAACAATTTCTGTTTGCCTAGCCACTGCTAAATGAAAGTAACTTCAAAACAGTTCATAATAATTAGAAATGCGATTATTAATAGATGTCTGTAATTGGAAACTATTGCTAAACGTTATTAATTTATTTTTATTTATTTTATTATTATTAGTAGTACTAATACTACTACTACTACTTACTTGTACTGTATATATGTATTTTAGTGCTGTCAAACGATTAATCACACCCAAAATAAATGTTTATTTACATTATACACACACATACACACACACACATATATATATATACATAATATATGTATGTGTACTGTGTATACTTATTATGTATTTATAAATACACACACATACATTATATATTTTGAGAACATTTACATGTATTTATATGTGTGTGTGTGTGTATATATATATATATATATATATATATATATAAGCAAAATATGTTGATTAAATATACATGCATGTGTGTATGTGTATTTAAATACATAATAAATATACACGGTACACATACATATATGTATACAAAAACTTTTGGATGCGATTAATCGTTTGAAAGCACTATTATTTATAATACAATATTTAGAAAAATAATAAAATAATTTAATGACATACCAATCATTTCTACTGTTCAATAATATTTAACTGTTGAGCAAATCATAACAAATTCAGTTACATGATAAATATATTAAAAATAATTAATAATAATACCAAATGAAATAATTAGGTTCAAAATAAATTGAACTGAAATGACTTAAGCATACTAGCATCTTTGCAGATATATCAAACAATATGAACTAATCTGACTGATTTGCATGCGTGCGGTGACGTCACCCTCCAGGGGTCTTGCAGGAGGCGTGGTTTGGTGACGCATTGCGGCTGGGTCTTCATGAGGCGAGCATGTAGATCAGATGAGATCGGGACGCGCTCAGGATCGCTGCACGAGCGAATGATCTCGCGTGATCGCAATGCATCGCTGCTGTAGCGGGTGCATGCACATCAAAGCCCTGGATATGGCAGAGCTGATGCGTGTATGAGTCGAGCACATCTGCGCACTTACAGGATCGATCGATCGATCGATGAAGATCTAATCATGTCAAGCGGACAGGACGAGAGCACAGTGCGCGTGGCGCTCAGGTAGGGCACGAGCTCTAGTGTGCGATACTGATGATGTGCTTTCATGCGCTGTCACCTGCTGCGCCTTACATTTCACCCCGGAATCAGTGGAAACAGGGGAAAAATTTGGATTTGTTTCCACTACTTCATTATAATAATTATGTGCAAAATTATAGGCCTATATAATTGCTAAATCAGTCAATTTAATTTCTTATTACTGTACCACTGTGTCCTAACACCATGTAACAATGGAAAGTTTCCAGCTACAAATTTGTCTTTGTTGACAATGTTGAGCTACAAGACACACAATCAGGATATTTCATGTGTTGTGCATAGTTATATTGTTGCGTGATTTTGGACCAATGAGATTTCTGAGTGGGCGGGGCAAATAGGAGTAACGTCACATATCCACTTTATTTTTCGGAAGTAAGACCAGTTGGCATTATCAAGCAGCAAAATCCAGCTAAAAATAGCTGGAAGCGGAAGCCATACACATTAAATTTACAAATGACCTCGCCCGCTCTTACGGGAAAAATAAGGTGGAAAGCTGTCCCAGTCCGAAATCTAATACTTCCCTACTATTAAGTATGTGAAAATCTGTATGCCAAAAAAGTAGTGTGTCTGAATTCATAGTTTTCAAAAAAAAAAAAAAACAAACAAACAAAAAAACCGTTGGCAAAAAGTGCCCGGATGACCTACAACTTCCGGCAGATACGGATGGACACTTTACCAAAGCCACTAGAAGGCAAGCCTGCAACCTTTAGCCAAAAAAGCGTAACGGCTAACGGCAAGGAGACAAGAGGCCGTTTTATTTGAATGGATGTCAATGGAGGTGAGGCTTCACTATGCTGAATAAACAGCTTTTTAGAGGAAACACCTCACCATTTGATGAATAAACAGCCTATCTGCTAATCTTCAACAAACATTTGGATTGAACCATTATTAGAGTTGACACCGAAAAAAATGCCGTTTTATAAGAGAAGTCACTGACTTTGCGACAGGTGGGATTCAGTTTACAGCACTTCTCATTCATTCCTATGGGATCCGTAAACAGCGATTGAGTGTCACACAACTCTGACTGAAATTCAATGAGGTCATAAGTCCATAAGTTTTGCCTCTTTGTCGCCATCTCTGTAAGAAAACCTGCAATTGCAGCTGTGTGAGGAATTATTTTCCTTGCATGGGTTGTGCACGAGGAGTATGTGTCAGTCAGTCACTGCATTGGTGTGGATATTTACTGTACTTTGCAATCACAGATTCTAGCCTACATCTTGAATATATGACCCAAATAAGAATTTTCACCAGATATTGCCATCTGAACAAGTAGCAAGTCTGCCACGTTTGTTCTGACCAACTGAGGAAAAAAGCATTACAATAAATCGCACTACCAATGGTGACTAAATCTAACGATCGGTTAGCTCATATCACATCAAACCGTGCAAATGATTATTATTGTTCTACTTTATTCTCAAATTATTACTTTTACTTTACTTTTAGTCATTTAGCAGACGCTTTTATCCAAAGCGACTTACAAATAAGAAAAAGTAACAAACTAAAAGACAAAACTCTGTAAATATTATATATACACACACATTTAAGAAAACAAAGAAATTAAATAAAAATTACAAATGCATACATTTCAAAAACCATTTAAATGAAAACAAAAAAA
>JAFVLL020004745.1:0-23255 GCA_021397915.2 Tor tambroides | reverse complement strand
ATATATCATCTGATCGATGTCTTGAGGTGTGGCAACCGTAGTATAAGCGGAATAATTGACTCCGGACCGTTGAATTATTAGAAAAATAATGCACAAATAATGTAACGGTGTAACTCCGCTTCGCGTCGTGGCCGCATCACCACCTCGGGTGTGCATTATTTTTCTAATAATTCAATGGCCCGTCGTCAATTATTCCTTACATATATTAGTGCCGTCAAATGATTAATCGCGATTAATCACATCCAAAATAAAAGTTTTTGTTTATATAATATATGTGTGTATACTGTGTATGTTTATTATGTATAAATAAATACAAACACATGCATGTATATATTTAGGAAAAATATGTTATGTTTATATATTAAATATATTTATATATTGTATAAAATATAAGAATATAAATATATAAATGTACATGTAAATATTTTCAAAATATATACTGCATGTGTGTGCATTTATATATACATAATATACTCAGTACACATATATTATGTAAACAAAAACTTTTATTTTGGATGCGATTAATCGCGATTAATCGTTTGACGGCACTAATATATATATATATATATATATATATATATATATATTTTTTTATTATTATTTAATTTTTTTGTTAGTACTCTTTTTGTTTAGTATTAATGACATAAACAGAAGCAGGTTGGTTTAGCTGCAGATATGAAATTTTGACACAAATCAGAGTTTTTGTCTCATCTGTTTACATTTACAGACCATTGACAAAGCTTTACGCAGAAATATAGATGCTTGACTGATTTCCTAAAGCTGATTGTGTGGATGTACTGTGATTGTGAATAAACTGCCCCCCGTGGTTACAGTACAGTCGGAGAGGCAGCTGTGGATGACAGTGCAGGTTTCTTCAGTGAGTCAGCGGCTCTCGCATGAGCAAATGTCATTGTGTGATGAAATAAAAGCCCTGCTCTCATGCCTCACAGATACAGATGAAATCAGACTCTGATGTGCTTCCTCTCGTTAATCTAGTTAGTCCATTGACGTCACATTCATAATAAATATTATACCCATTTTTACAGTGTTTGCAGAAATGCTTAGCCTATTTAACAAAATATACTTGATATCAACATAAAATGTAGCATATATTCATTTGAAACTCTTAAGAAAAAAAAAGTAGTATCAGGGTGTAAAGTAAATGATATTAATATTTGAATTGGCTGATACTGAAGCAGGCAATGTGTTTTGAGGGTTTTAGCACGTATTAAAGTTTTAATTTCATTAAACATCCAAGATTCATTGTGAATCCTTTTAGCAGCAGACAAACAGTGTATAAAAACTGTATAAAACAGTATTATGGGCCACAATAAATGTAATTCTGACAGAATGTTTATGTTGAAGATTGAGGAAATTGCATGTATTTCAAATTATGTTTTTTGATTGCCTACATTCAGCTAAATGGTCAATAAAATACATTTAATAAAACGAACAAGTAACAAATTATAAGCAAAAGAACAGAAAAAGAATAACTTATGAACATAAATTCTAAAAGAAAAAAAAGTGGGTCACTGAGGTTTTTATTGAATTTATTTGATCAAAGTGACTGTAAAGACATTTATAATGTTACCAAAGATATGTTATTAAAAAAAAAAAACTGTTCTTTTGAACTTCTGAGTCATCAAAGAATCCTAAAAAAATGTACAGTATCACGGTTTCTGCAAAAATATTAAGCAGGACAACTGTTAACATGTTTCTTAAGCACCAAACTCAAAATAAATTTGATTTTAAAATATCATTCATTAATAAATTGTATTTATTTTATTTTTTTAACTCAAATGCAGCCTTGGTGTGCATTTCTTTAAAAAAAAACAAAAAAAAATCTGTAACACTTTCCAATAAAGTTGCATTAGTTAACATGAGCTAAAAATGATTTTTTTTTTCCTAAAGCATCAATTAATCATAGTTAATGTTAATTTCAATATGCATTTTTAAAATAAAAAATTGGATCTGTTAATATTGTTTAATGAACCTGAGCTTACATTAACTAATAATGAATGGGTACATAACTTAAATGAACAAAGATTCATAAATACTTTAACAAATGTATTGCTCATTGCTAGTTAATCCACTAAATACGGTAAACTAAAGAAGCTTACTGTAAAGTGCTACCAAAAAAAATCTTTTGAGCGGTATACAGATAATAATATTGTATTGTTTGGTTTTGTTTAATTAAAATGACTAAATGCCAAATGAATTGAACATTTGAATGAATTGAGCATACCATGGTCTCTAGTTTTTGCACCAGTACCCTTTTTTTTTTTTTTTTTTTTTTCTAGATGTTAAGCATTTGAGCTGAAGCTGATGTGTCAACAGAACGGAGAGCTCTCCAGTTAGTCTGTGACCCCAGTGACGGTCACATCCTTCAGACACAGAAACTGTGCGGCCGTAGACTGCAGCAGCCGCGTGTGGACATATTCCTGGTCTGCGGCAGGAACAGAATCTCTGCTCTGTAATTGCAGTTTGTCTAGAAAGGAGCAATATTATGCAGAGCAGACGTGGGGTAGTTTTACCACATTCACCACACCCAGCGAACTGCACTTCACTTCCCGCATGCTTGAGTTCTTGCATTCTGTGCCTTTTCATTGTATCTCTGTTTGTTTGGCCTCACAAGTTTTACTAAATTCTATCAAATTCCCTCAAGCTCAAACGGCTGTGAATAAACAAACACAGACAGGTTGTGCGCTGCTTTTAAAGTCCAATCTATGTCTATATCTAGAGCACATTAAGCTAAGATGTCATCATATACTATTTCTAAATGTGTTTCAGCCTCTTCTCATCATGGGTTACTGAGGTAAGAGACAATTACAGGAACACAGTGAGGGGGCATGATACATACATACTGTATATGTATTGAGATCAGCGATGTTTGACCGCTGTTGGATCAGTGTTGGTTTTTAGGAGAACTTCTGTCAACACATCACACCTCACTGCCTACAGCCTTCCTACAGAATGCAAACATTACTGTAGACTTACTGCTAGTCTTCACCTTATCACGTTCATCTTTGTATTATTAGTTCAGTAACCTTCCAATCACTGCTGAATCCATGTCACTTTATTTGATAATGTAACTGGAACGAGAACAAATAAATAAGATTGCTTATACCGATAGAAAGTAAAGGTAGTTTGAATGGCAGTGATGATCTGGTCTGACGTGTCTGTTGTTACTGATTTTACTCAAATGTACAGCACATTACTGTGTGTTGCAGTATTTTTTGTTGGTTGTTTTTAATGAAAAGCAGTTTATTGAGATGTATGTGAAGTATACTTTGTGAGTTGTGAGGACTCAACACTACTGAGACATATCGGAGTTCAAAAGAGGACAGATTGTTGGTACGCGTCTCACTGGCACATTTGTGACCTGGTCAGCCAGTCTTCGTGGTGTATCAAGGGTATTGTCGGCATACCAACATGAAGTATGAACTACGTCCAACAAGAGTAACTGGCGACACAGTGAGCTGCTGGAAATGGATGTATCCAAAAACATAAAACCACAGCTTAGTTCAGTGCAGAATTAAATGTGCATCTTGAATCTCTTGTTTCCATCAAAACTGTTCACTGGGAACTTCATAGGGTCAGTATACTATAGCCAAACCTTTGGTCACTAGTGTCAATGGCAAACATTGGTTTCAGTGGTGCCAGCAGCACAAACAGACTATGTGAAACAAGCATTCACTGACTTTCCTATAAATTAAATTAACAATTAAACACGTCAGATCAGCAGTGGTTGGGAGACGAGACCAACACTCTCCTTCTGCAAGAGATAACAAGCAATTCCAATCACATGTTGGTGATGTAGAGGGTTCTCCCTACCAGTAAAAGCATGAGCCGGTTCTGAACAAGTGCACTCTTGGCCAAGCACCGGCTCCAGCCCCAGTGGAAAAGTGGAAAATATCATGCCATTCCCTACTGATCTAGATGGGCATGTCCCCGTCAAGCATTACCGAACCATTCTGGAGGACCATATGCACCCAATTATTCAAACATTGTACCCTAAAGGTGGTGCAGTGTGTCAGGATGATAATGTACCAGTTCCCACAGCAAGACTGATGACTGAGTGATTTGATGAACATGAAAGTGAGGTTGAATATCTCTCATAGCTTACACATTCACCAGATCTGAATATTATTGAGCCACTTTGGGGTGTTTTGGGGGAGAGATTCAGGAAAGTTTTCCTCCACTTGCATCACATAGTGACCTGGCCACTGTTTTGCAAGATGAATGGCAAAACTGCAGGACTCGCATCTGTCATTTCCAAGATGAATTGATACTCTGTTGGCAGCAAAAGGAAACTCTACACCAGGGCTGGGCAACTTTGGTCCTGGAGGGCCACTGACCTGCAGAGTTTAGCTCCAACCCTAATCAAACACACCTGCCTGTAGCTTTCTAGTGATCTTGAAGACATTGATTTGTTCAGGTGTGTTTGATTAGGATTGGAGTCAAACTCTGCAGGACAGTGGCCCTTCAGGACAGAAGTTGCCCAGCCCTGCTCTACACCATACTAATAAATGATGGTGGTCTAAAACAAGGTGTTTCAGTTGTCCAACCCCTGTACTGTTTTTAATTTATATGTTCCTTTGAATTATTTAATTCTGGTGTTTCAGTCAGACCCATTGCCACAGGTGTATACAATCAAGCACCATGCAGTCTGCATTTACAAACATTTGTGAAAAAAAGGTCATTCTAAAGAGCTCTGTGAATTCAAGCGTGGTACTATGATAGGATGCCACTTTTGCAAAGTCAGTTGTGAAAGTGGAAGTGTTTAGGAACAGCAGCAGGGTCACAGAGTGCTGATGCACATGGTGTATAAAAGTCACCAATGCTCCATTGTGCAACCACAGCTGAAGAGATCCAAACTTCCACTGGCATTAATATTAGCACAAAAATGGTGTGGTAGGAGCTTCATGGAAGGGGTTTCCATGACCAAGCAGCTGCATGCAAGCCTCACATCACCAAGTACAATACCAAGCATCAGAGTATAGAGTGATGTAAAACACACATAGGCCCTGATCAGACAGAACACGTTTTTTGCAGTGAGAGGCGCCTTTTTTGAATTGTTTTCGGTTGGCAGTGAGGGTTCTGTGCGTTGTTTATGTGCCCCGGGCGCCTCGCGTTTTCGCCGCCTGCTGCGCCTTGCATTTTTGCAGGAACGCTCCGAGCGCCTGAAGTTGAAAAAACAGCAACTCATTCGTGTTTTTTTCCATTGTGAATGGATAGGTGGGCCTTCAGTTACGAAAGTTTACCGCTGCTGAGAAAGTCTGGAGGAGACTGCAATTATGCGGGAGAAACTTTTGGTGTCTGTCGCGGGTTACCCGGAGCTGTGTTTTTTAAGGTTTTTGCTAGTATGTCAGTTTACTTAACAGCAAAACCCAAACATTTTAGAGCGCTCGCGCTATAATCCTTTGATTAGACTGACAGGACAGCTGATTTGATGGTTGCCTAGCAATATAAAAAATGCAGCACACGTTTTTTAAAAGTCACCAAAAAAGGCAGTGCGGTGCGCCTCGCGATTTCAGAACTCAAAAATGCGTTCGGTGTGATCGGGGCCATAGAGCGACATAAAGCATGCCATCACTGGATTCTGGAGCAGTGGAAACCTGTTCTGTGGAGTGATGAATTATGAACTATGTTTGCCACCAGATGCCAGGAGAACATCACCTGCTTTTCTGCATTGTGCCAACTGTAAATTTTGGTGGAAGAGGGATGGGGCTAGACCCCTTACTTCAAATGAAGGGAAATCTTAATGCTTCAGAATACAAAGATATTTTAGTCAATGCCATGTCTCCAACTTTGTGGGAACAAAGTTGGTGAAGACCCTTTTCTATCCCAACATGACTGTGACCCAGTTTACAAATCAAGGCCCATAAAGACATGGTTGGATGAGTTTGGTGTGGAAGAACTTGACCGACCCACAAAGAGTCCTGACCTTAACCCCATCAAACACCATTAGAATGAATTGGAATGGAGAGCCAGTTCATCTCATCCGACATCAAATGCTCTACTAGAATGCGCAAAAAAAAAAACCCCACAGAAGTACTCCAAAACCTTGTGAAAAGCTTTCTTAGAAGAGTGGAAGCTGTTATAGCTGTTATAACCAAGGAGTCCAACTCCATATTATTGTCTATGTATTGTATAGAATGCATTGTTATTTAAAGCTGCAGTCCGTAACATTTTTGGGTTAATCAAGTATTCGAAATAATATTTGAATCGAAAATCAATTTTTTGGAAAACAAACTATAATCGAAATCAATATTTGAGCAAGTACATAACCAGCCAGTGTTCAAAACTATCGCCTTACTTTAGCCCGATTCACAACGGTTAGCTTATAATAATGTTTTCTAATTTGAGTGATACGGGTAGGTTTTCACGGGAGATTGGAGCATGGCACTGCGTCATTACGTCACGTCTTTAAACATAAATAAGTTGTCCCGGCTAGTAGGCTATCGCATGTGAGGATCCTGCAGGTGGCGGATCGTTTATAGCCTTTTCTCACAGCAGCTAGAATAATTAAATGTATCATTTTAATGGTGGATTGTAATCCAGAAAGCATTATGTGTTTATGAAACACATGTGAATGAAATTAAATTATATTCCAGTTTTAAATGTACTTCTGATTACAGATAGCCTGGGATTACACAAGATTTGTATTTTGAAGAAAACCAGTTCGAAGGGAGCATAGTTTGCTTTTTGGGTTAAAAGAATTTCGTAATATGAAATTCGAATGGTATGATAGTTAGAGATTAGACTGTACATAAATTGAAATCTACACACTAATACACACTATAGCCTACTCATTGTCACGCAATGCTGATGTTGTTAACATTAATTTGAGAATAAAGTATAACAATAATAATCATTTACACGGTTTAATGTGATATGAGTTAACCGATCTTTAGATTTAGTCACCATTGGTAGCGCGATTTATTGTAATGCTTTTTTTCTCAGTTGGTCAGAACAAACATGGCAGACTTGTTACTTACTTGTTCAGATGGCAGTATACGGTGAACATTCTTATTTGGGTCATATATTCCAAGACATAGGCTAGAATCTGTGATTCCTAAGTACAGTACCTACACCGGTGCGGTGACTGACAGCCAGACATACTCCTCAAAACATTAGATTCATCCGCGCTGGAGCCATGCCAGAGTACAACCCCACGCACGAAAGATAATTCCGCACAGAGCTGCAATTCCAGGTTTTCAAACAGAGATGGCGACAAAGAGGCAAAACTTACGGACTTCAGCTTTAAGTTCCTGTTGGTGTAGTGGTCAGCTGGTCAGATGTTTAGAGTAATAATAACAAAATTAAAATGTTTTTGGAAGAAGTGTCTTATGCACACTATGACCAGATTTATTTGATCAAAAATACATTAAATATTGGGAAATATTATTACAATTGTCATGTTTTCATATGTGTGATGATGTGTAATGCTGTTGCTATAGCTGTTGTCATCAGGTGAAAACTGCCATAACATTGTCTGCAGGGGAAAGACCCATGTGTGTGGTATCTTTACTGTTTACAGCCTTCTGAAACCTAGAATGCACCTGTCTGACAGCTCTAGACACTTCTGCTGTACTGTGGGACAAAATGACAACAAGTCAAATGCACTTGGATTGAGTTTGACGTCGTGCTCTAGTTAAAGAACAAAGAAAGCTCTCTCTCACTTGAAAACCTTTCAGGACGCCATTAGTTTTACCCATCGTACCTGTTGCCCTCTGCCTTTTCATGCTCTTCCAAATGTCTCTGAGACTGTGATTTCACTAGAAATGTTTGATAAACTGCCAAGACAGAAAAGAACAGGCCGATTATTTCAGCCGGACTGTTCTGCTGTATCCCACAATGCATCTGGGTCCATCTGATATCTGTTTACCCCCATTATATCTCATGCTGTATTTAGGGCCAGTTCTCCCTCGAGTGGGTCTCGGGAGGCCTGTGGGACAGAATTAAGCCAGTGCTCTCGTCTCTTGGCTCTCACACATGCTGTGATCGTGTATGCGCTCACAAACTCATGCTGTGAAAAGCTGTGCCGCCTCACTGCACTGCATCAATAGCTGTGTCACATTGAGACAAAGTCTGTCGGCATAGATACGACCACTGGTTCATTCCTGCTATGGGCATTCTCATGCCCCAATCACATTTTCGATAACACTATTAATATTTAGGAATGAACAGTGCAGTACTGTGTAATGGATATTTAATTGTATATATTTCCCATGTTTTTATAGATTAACATTTGTCATCATGCCAACACCACATGTCAACATTCACTTTATTTTGTTTAAAACAAGAATTATTCAATAACACTGTTAAATGTAATATTTTAAATGTAATATTATATTAATAAAATTAATTCATTTTGTTTTATATACTTTTGGATAGTATTTGTATTTATTTTTTTAAATTCCTAATTTAAAATGATTGATATTATTTTTTATTGTTTTCTTTTTAGTTTATGTGCAAAATAGCCATTAATCAGATATCAACCATAACATATGAACATAATTATCAGCTTATCCATATAGGCCACAATTTTAATGTTAGTCTATTCCTATTAAAATATTCAATTTATCGATTCACTAAGGCAGCCCTACTTTATTTCTAACTTTTGACATGAAAAAGTCCAGTATTGACTTTTTTGTTTATGTGTTTGTTCATTCGTTCATTCATTTATTACAGTAGCAAGATTTTCAGTAAAATGTGCTGTATTGTATATGACTGTAAGGGACTGTAAAGTGTTTGTTTTAGATCATTTAATTAGTTACCTTTACATTATGTTTGGTAGATGTCATAACTAACAATCTAGATACACACACGCAAATCTTATATTAATCCAAATGAAATAATGTTTCATTAAAAATGTACTTTGTTCCACTTCAGTGTCTTTACTGTTCGGCCGATGTTACCAATACAGTCAAATAGCAAATTAGATTGTTGTAGGTAATAAGCCTTTCTAAAATTGTGCCAGTAGTTAAAAAGGGAATTTAATGCTAATATAGCAATTTAATTTAAAGCAAGACTGTTTATGCAATGATCAGCTGCAGCAGAGTCTAGTTCAACCAAGCAGTAGTGACCGAAGACCTTGTTTCTGTGTGTTTAGTGATAAGTTTTTAATAAGCTACATATTCCAAATGAAATACTGCCGGAAATAGCTCAGCAGCTCTGGAGATTTGTGTGATAGGTTAACACACAGAAAGTCACAATCCTATAAAATGCCCAAAATATCCAATAGCCTTATATTATACACAGTGCTGAACAGAGCAGTCTTGCTTATTCATTATAAAACAAACCACAGGCTTGTTTAAAAAAAGCAACGTCCTTTATAATGATTGTCACTGTCAGGGACTGCTGACAGGGATGAGTGTTCTTTCATTATTGTGTTTACTGCCAGAAACATGAATGTGGACACTGTAATAATCATTCATTTGAGCTAAAAGTCAAAAATGGCCGTGAACTCAGACATGAGTGCGTGTGAATGAGGAATTAAGGTTAAACAGCAGCAGATCCAGTAGTGGCCTACATTCTGTCACAGGGCAGGAAAACCGCACTCATGACAGGCACAAAGAGAGAGAGACAGAGAGGGCTGTGGTGCTGATTCCTGCATAATGCAAGCCTGTCCATCCATACCAAATTCAACTAAATCTTTCTCTCTTCCTCTCTTGGTGACATGCATTGATTACATAGTTGTAGTCTGATGCTATAATTTTATTTATTTTTTTGCACTTTTTGTGATTCCTGTCATCTGTTCTTTCATCTGAGATTAGTTTGGAATTTTGGAAAAGAAAGATGATCCAGGTTCCTCTTAAAATGCAGCCAGGAGTAGTGAAAGGCTGTCTAGAGATCACGCTTTAATGATTTATACCGTCTGTATGAAGCTGCCTCAGGGATGTGAACATCACAGGCAGAGACTTGTCTATAGACGTCTAATTTCAGAAGTCTTTTCTTTGTAATTTTGGGATTAATAATGGAGTGTTTTATTGCATTCATTAGTATAATGAGTTCAAAGATTTGTATGTAAATTGCTGTAAATAACAGTGATATTTATATTGGAAAGATGAACATTTTGAGATAGGGTTATAAAATGTTATGAAATTGCTCCCTGAAAAAGACCCTATTAAATCTTATTCATTGGTATTATTCATATTTCCACTGGTCGACATAGGATATTCAGAATATTGATCATTTAGTTGTATTGGATATTTGGTATGCAATTACTGTATATTTGTAATATGAATTTTATTTCTGAATTATGCTTGTTAGTTTAGCTGTCTGTGGAGTTAGCCAGAGCATTTATGTGTATATTATATCCTACGACATTAGTTATTTACCGGCTCTGGCCCATGTGGCACAGTTGGGCTTAGCCAAAAACAAAAAATAATTACCAATTGGGGTCCGGCTCTGGCACCAGCCCCGGGGGAGGATCGGTACTTGTGACCTCACCAACTGCAAGGGGAAGAAAAGGGGGCCCGATGCAATATACAATGAGCGGCAGGCGGAGAAGGGGTCCTGAAGACAGGACCTTGGTTGCAGAATTAGGTTTTGGCACATGGAATGTGACCTCTGTGGTGGGGAAGGAGTCAGAGGTGCAGGAGGTTAAGTGATACCAGCTAGATATAGATGGCCTCACCTCCAGACATAGCTCAGGCTCTGGAAACAAACACCTGGATAAGGGTTGGGCTAGCTCCTTCTCTGCAGTCGGCCAGGATGAGAGGCAACTTGAGGGTGTGGGAATACTCATAACCCGACTCTGCGCCATGGTTATGAACTTTAACTCGGTAGTCAAGAGGGGGATCACTCTGTGATTTGTGTCACAGAGGGAAAGATTCTGACTGTGTTTTGTGCTTATGTGCCAAACCACAGTTCAAAGTGTCCAGCCGTTTTGGAGACCCTGGGTTGGGCCCTGGAAGGAGTACCACCTAGGTACTTCGTAGTACTACTGGTACCCCCTTTCCACCAGTAGGAACCAGGTGCTAGTTCAGAGCCAGTGCTATTTCCTGGTTCTTAGTTGGTGCGACTGGAGAGCCCTTAAAGAACCGGTTGCTTTTCCACAGGCTAGAGAGCCAATACAGAGCCAGGTCTTATGTCACTGAATACGTTTCATGTTTCGTTTCAATAGTGCGGCCACGGCAGCGCCAAACACAACAGGCTTGTTCGAGGTGCATCAGCGACACGCAGACCGATTGATCGATCGGCACACAACACACAAAAGCACTGCGAGAGCGATCCAAAAGCAGAGCCGTCTGCTTTCCAGTCGCTCCCCGATGCCACGCACCGACCGGTCCGCGCAGCACCGATCCATCCCCAACAAGCCTAAACAAACTTTCAACAATGGCGGACGTTGCGTTGCTATTGATGTTCATGGCTTTGCGAACCTACATCGGCATCCAAACACGGCGAATCCAACGTGTTCTTGTTTAGCTGCTATTTCAAATATGGCGGCCCAAAGTTTCTGTTCATCTTGTTGGTCACAGTAACCCCGCCCCCAGCCCCTGACGCAAGCGGTTCTTCCTTCTAGCCCAGCAATGTTTTGGTGCTACTTACGAACCGCTTTTCCTGGTTCAGAGCTGGTGCTTTGGGTGTTGAAAGACAAAGAACCGTTTTGAAACTAGGCTCTGGCTCCGAACCAGCACTGGAACTGCCTTGGTGGAAAAGGGGTAAGAGTGACATCAAAGCTCAAGTTGGTGACGACGAAGAGACCTGGAAGGGAGTGGTATTCTGTTGTAGACTACTGTGCTCAGAATGGATTGGCCAGAACAAACTCTGTCTACTTACTTCCAGACCATTTTAGGCCAAAGTTTGATGATTGAATTTGTTGTTATATCATTGGACCTGTGGCCGTATGTTTTGGACACTTGGTAAAGAGACAAGCAGAGTTGTCAATGGATCACCAACTATTGGTAAATTGAATAAGATGACGGGGGTCTGAAAGCTTTTGGACAGACTTGGGGATACCAAAGCAGATCATCTGGGTGAAATGGGAATGTTTGGCAGAGGATCCTGTCTGGAAGATCTTTAACTCCCAACTCCAGAGGGGCTACTCCTTGATCCTGAGTGAGGCTGGAGACATGGAGTCCTAGCAGGCTTTGTTCAAAGTCTCTATTGTGGAATTTGAGCTGTTGCTGGAAGGTTCTTGCTGCCTGTCACTGTTGCAAACCATCAGTATTTGAGGAAGTATGGGCTGGTCCAGGCTCTTGTAAGTCAGCATGGGAACTTGTTGACCTTGCCTGGTGATATTAGTCAGCACCTCCAAATCTGAGGCCATGGTTCTCAGCTGGAAAAAGATGGATTACCCACTTTAAGCAGGGAGTGAGCTGCTTCCCCAAGTAGAGGGGTTCAAGTAACTTGAGTTCTTGTTCACAAGTGAGGGCAGATCTAAACATGAGATCGATAGAAAAGAGCGGTGGCGGCAGTAGTTCGGTTGTGGTAAAGCCGGAGCTGAGCACGAAGGCGAAGCTCTCAATTTACCAGTTGATCTATGTTACATCCATCATGAACTTTGGGTAATGACCAAAACAACGAAGTAGAACAGCTGAAATGTGTTTTCTTGTGGGTGTCTGAGCTAAATATGAGAGACAGGGTGAGAAGCTCTGACAAATGGGAGAGACTCTGTATAGTGCCTTTGCTCCTCAGAGTCGAAAGGAGCCACTTCAGCTGGTTCAGGCACGGGATTCACCAAAATGAAAATTCTTGGCCGAAGCCGAAATCAAACAAAATTAAACACTGGGCCGAAGACTGAATACCAAACATGTTTTTTCTCGTTTTTCCCAAGGTATTTTGCCTTTTTTTTTTTTTTCACCATTGTATAAATTAAATAACCAAAATGTGCTTTTTACTGTTTTGTCTTGCTATTCAAAGAAAAAATCAATTACAAAACAACAATTTAAAAATAATTATTTAACACTGAACATTTTTTAACATTCTAGCAGACATTGCAAAAACAAAGCACAATTTAACTTAAAATTAATAAGTTAGTAAAATAATATTTTTGACCATTTTTGAGACCCCCTTGAATCAGGCATGTATTTTTTACTGTACGAATAAATGCAGAAGAGACTAAAACATAAAAAAAAATGTTACAGCTCACAAGTTGAACACTGTGTGAATGTTATAATAATAGAGCTGTTGTAATTATTACTATCATTATTATTGTTTTACTTATTATTTTAATTTACAGAACAACAGTAAAATTACAACACTAACATTTATGAATGCTGATGGAGTTCTTGCTTTTTTCTCAGCTTTTATTTTGACGGAAACCCACAGGAAGAACTCAGTGCTTCTTTTTGTTGACAACAGCAGATTTATAGATGATTCTCATTACGAATTTGGGAAGATGTTTGTTGCTCGTATCACACTGTCACATGCCTTGTAAAAATTCATAAAATTTTTACAGAGCAACCGATGAGTAACACTGTTTCAGGGCAGATTTTCCTCGCGCTTTGAACCCTGACTAACAAGCAGATGGTGCCATCATTATAGCGTTGTCAGAATACCTGCAATTTTTGTGTGCATTAGAAAACATAACGTTCTGCAGTTTATTTACCAATTGTTTAAGGCCATTTCGTGATTTCAATCATCATACAGTAACCAGCAACAACCACCCTCCTCTTCTCATCGAAGACATGCAATGCAGCACTGAACAGTCTCTCGCTGTCAGTGCTTGTCTTTCTCGGATAGTTTTAAATGCTTCCACACTGCCGACATGTTTGCTACATTATAAAGTGTGCATGCCTCTCACTCTATGCTGGTTGCTATTTGATTGCGTCATGTCATTGTTCAGTACAGTTTATTCGGTCTTTTCACTTGTTCAGCCAAACACCGAAAGTGCTTTTTTGCTATTTTCGGACGATTAATTTGGTTGCTGTATATTCGGTGCATCCCTAGTTCAGGCATCTGGTTTGAATGTCTCCCAGACATTTTCCAGTGGAGGGGTTTTGGTCATGTCCAACTGGAAAGAAACCAGGGTCAGACACGCTGGACTGGGAACACCTTGGCATCCCTCAGGAGGAGCTAGAAGATGTTACCAGAGAAAAGAGCAGGCCATTCTTAGCCTGCTGTCACCGTGACCAGGTCCCAGATAATCAGCAGGAGAATGAACGGGTGGATGGATAAAATTTTTATCAAGTTCAGTGTTCAGACATTGCGACTTAGTGCAGATATTAAGATGTGAATAGTAGCACACATTTCAGTCTGTTCTTTATAGTATTTTTTGTAGACGTTACCCTGTATAGAACTGCGATATGAATTATGTTGTCCTGGTTTAAAACACAAACAATACTGATCTTACAGACTGGCTCCAACCCATCCTCTGCTTATGTGTCTCTCACCCACGTATCTGTCTCTCTCTCTCTGGTGTTCAGTACAGGACAGATCCAGTATCAAACACACACACAATAGTCTCTCTGTGCTGCTGTCAGTGAATTGTGCTCTGAACAAAAGCGTCTCTCACAGTCCGAGTGAAAGCTCAGCCTCTGCTGTCAGGTGCGCCACAGAAAGTGACATCAGTGTCTCTTTTTAGAGGCGTTTACTGAGCCATGCAAGCATCACTGTTGCTGCAGATTGGCGATTTGAATAAACCATACTGCTAATATTAAACTTAGTGTGCTACAGACATGAATGATACATTCATTTTTGCTTGGTAATCAGGAAGATGAAAGAGGAATCAAGAAGGACCAAAGCCATATTTTATTACCAGAATACACTGTGTGCAGAATTATTAGGCAAGTTGATATTCTGGTCATATTTTTTTTCCTAGAACATTTTACCAATTCCAAACCACATCAATCTTAATAACTACTATTGATTTTGTATTTAATCATTTATAAGTGATATATAATTGTCCATGAAGGCTGAAAGTCAAAAACTCCTTATTTCAGGTGTGCAGAATTATTAGGCAGGTTTTCTTTTACAGATCAAATGAGCCAAAAAAGAGATTGAACTCAAGAATAAAAGCAAAAAAAAATATTGAATGCCCATGAGAAGGATGCAATACTAATGCAATAATAAAATTAGCAAAGTTAAGGCATGACCATTGGGCAGCGAAATGCTCATTAAGGTCAACACGGTCCGCAAAAAACAGGTGGAGAAGAAAAGACACGTTAACTGCAAAAGAATTAAGAATTATGTGAAGAGGAGTAGGTGAGAAACCATCAGGAATCATTTAGTCTCCAGCGCCATCATTTTCCAGAACTGCAGCCTTCCTGGAGTCTCCAGAAGTGCAATATGTCAAGTTCTCAGAGACTTTGCTTGGGCAAAAAATGCTAAAAAAAAATGGCCCTCATAATAAGAATAACATGATGAAGTGTTGTGAAATACATGAAGACTGATTTTGTATAGGCTTTATGGACAGATAAGTTGTGAGTGACTCTTGAAGGACCAGCATCACATCCTCTTGTGCCACTGTTTGAAGAATTTATCTTCCCAATCTCCCAGTAAGTTCTAAAGACTCATTTCAGTCAATCTCTGCAAGACAGACTTTTCAGGATAGGAGACGGACTAAAAATGAGCTCCTAAACCTTTTTCTGGCAGGTTCTGGAGATCAAATTCTTCGTGAATGTTGGGTGGATGTGATGGTTTTCAAAGTCACTCACAACTATCTGTCCATAAAACCTATGAAAAAATCAGTCTTAAATGTATTTTCTCAACCATTCTTATTGTTGTCTGATAAAGTCGTTCTTACTGGATATTTTGCAAGCAAAAATCCCTGAAACCTGACACATTACACTTTGTGGAACTCTAGGAAAGTTGCAGTTCTGGAAAATGGGGTTCTGGAGACTAAATGGTTCCTGATGGTTTCTCACCTAATTCTTCACCTTAATTCTTAATTCTTTTTGTGTTAACATGTGTCTTTTCTTCTCCACCTCCTTTTTTCTGACTCTGCTGATCAATGAGCATTTCGAAAACTGCCCAATGGTCATGCCCCTAGCTTTGCAAATTCTATTATTGCATTAGTATTGCATCATCCCTCATGGGCATTTAATAATTTTTGACTTTCAGTCTGAGTTAAATCACTTTTTTTTTATTTTATGTAAAAAGAAAACCTGCGAATAATGCGGCACACGGAAATATAAAGTTTTTGACTTCCAGCCTTCATGGACAATTATATATCACATATAAATGATTAAATACAAAGTCAATAGTAGTTATTAAGACTGATGTGGTTTGGAATTGGTAAAATGTTCTTGGAAAAAAATATGACCAGAATATCAACTTGCCTAATAATTCGGCACACAGTGTATAATAGAGGCTTCTAGAGACCAAACGCAGAGATGGACCAATATTGATTTTTTTTAAAAAAAATTTAAATATCGATTGCAGTATTTGATTTATGTGTGTCTGTGAGTTTGTCTCTCTGTTTTTAATATGAGATAAAACTACATCTCAAGAATATATGTAAAACATCCAATGTCAGCATTAATGGCTGTTACAGTAAATAAAGTTTATCAAGTAATGTGATGTTGAAGTTGTTCAACAAGTTGTGGATGTGGTTCTACAAAAAATATATTCAACTAAATCAGAAAACATATCAGTAAAACTGAATAATTGTCAATCTCTCAAGTAAAGTCTTGCATACAGGGAACTCTGGGAATGTCAGTTTGCATTTGTTCACAGAAAATGATTAGGTGCTTTTTATTTTTTTAGCAGTACATTAAAAAAAATGCTAATGTATTGCCTTGTTGAGTATAATATGGTTTTTCGTGGTAAATTGCATGTTTATTCACATATTTTACATACAGCGTTTGTATTTTGTAAAGTATTGCAGTGTAAAATTACATGTCCGCTTAGATTTATAACTTTAATTTTTACAGATTACTGTGGAAGCCCGTTTCCACCACTGAATAAAAAATAAAAGTTTATTGCGACTTTTTATCTCACAATAAAAACTCGCAATTGTGAGTTAAAAAGTCATAATTGCGAGATATAAACAAACAATTCTGACTTTTTTTCTCTCAGAATTGCAAGTTATAAAGTCAGAATTGTGAGATATAAATTATGAGAACATATCAGTCCCCCTCCCCACCTCAAAATTGGAATTTAACTCGCAATTGTGACTTTATAAATCGCAATTCTGATTTTATAAAGTCAGAATTGTGAGATATAAATTATGAGAACATATCAGTCCCCCTCCCCACCTCAAAATTGGAATTTAACTCGCAATTGTGACTTTATATCACGCAATTCTGAGAAAAAAAGTCAGAATTGCGAGATTTAAACTTGCAATTGCCAAAAAAAAGTCAGAATTGCGAGTTTTTATCTCGCAATTGTGACTTTATCAATTGTAATTCTGACTTTATAGCTTGCAATTGTGACTTTATATCATGCAATTCTGAGAAAAAAAGTCAGAATTGCGAGGAAAAACGGTTATAAACTAATTCTGACTTTATAATTCGCAATTGCGAGTTTGTATCTCACAATTCTTTGAAAAAAAAAAAGTCGCAATAACCTTTTTTTATTTTTTATTCAGTGGCGGAAACGGGCTTCCATAGATTACAGTGAATTATTACATGGTTACAGTAAAAATGCGATGCTTGTTTCACATTACGAAATCAATACAAACTTGAGAAATCAAGCTTATGTAGCTGCGAGTATGAATCAAATCTTAGTTTTTTGTATCTTGCTGAATGTGAGGAAGCATCTCTTTGTTTAGATCAAATTGACAAACATTTTATTGTTGAAATGTAAAATTTCATTTCAGTCAGACAGTCAATCAGGCAGTCAGACACCCAGTAATTACAGTCCTATTTTAGATGACTAATTTTCACTTCATCAACACATCAGGAGGCTCTCATTGTTATTCAGCGTGACTGTGCAAGTCATTTTAGGATATTGCATGTCTCTCTCTGTGTGTCACAGGATTCGTCCTCAGCTGGCAAAGGAAAAGATTGAAGGATGTCACATCTGCACGTTTGTGACCCCTTGCGAACCCCAGGTGGTTCTGGGAAAGGACAAGGCCTTCACATATGACTATGTGTTTGACATGGACTCAACGCAGGACACCATCTATGCCAACTGCACTGAGAAACTCATCGAAGGGTGTTTTGAGGGTTATAATGCCACTATTTTTGCCTACGGACAGGTTTGTGTTTCTAGAAAATGCCATTTCATGTTGACTTTGACACGTCTGGTTACATCCAGGATCATTTAAGACGACAGGTTAAAGGAGTTTGGATTTGACCTAGTTTCAAATGCGCGAGCTCTGCTCTGACATTCATATATTCTTCATGTTGTCTGTCTCATTTATGGCCAGTGTTGCCTGTGACCTGCATTTCATGGCTGACTTCCTCCAAACAGCATCACAGATTTGATATCTGTGTGTCTCTCCCTGTGTTAATCCTGATTTATCAATCCTGTCTCTCTCATCCGCCAGACAGACACATTGAACTCCAGCAGAAAGAAACACGTGCCAACCTCTAGACAAAAACTGTACTGTAAGATTATTAAATGTGATGTCAAATGTATTTATGATTTAAATGCAATCCAGTAAAGTCACCATTATTTATTATAGCGCTTTTTACGATGCAGATTGTGTCAAAGCAGCTTTACAGTATTAAACAGGGAAATAGTGTGCCGTTCTCCTCAGTCGTATACTTTTACATCACAGCTATAATTGGGTTCAACCTGCACAGTTATAAAATACATAAAAAAAAACACATAATGAAGTGTTTATTAAAGGGTTGAAAGTGTGGACACTGATCAGATGTTGGATCTCAGACAGGGTCGGGGAAGACGTATACGATGGGCACGGGCTTTGACGTGGCCATACTAGACGAGGAGCTGGGCATCATCCCGCGGGCGGTCAGTCACCTCTTTAAAGGCGTCGAGCAGAGACGCCAGGAGGCCGCAGATCAGGGTCGACCCGTCCCAGAGTTCAAGATCAGCGCACAGTTTCTGGAGGTACAGAGCTTTTGTGGACGGTGCTTTACTTGATTATTTTAATGATCCTTTTGTTCTCCTCCGTAACTACCATTGGTCAGACAAACAAGATAGTCCTGCCTAAACTCATGCCATTGGTTGAGATAGTGGTCATGTGATGCCACTCAAATGAAGACACCGTCAAATTTGGGTTAAAACATATATATATATATTTTTTTATATATATATATGTTTTTTTAAATTAGATTTAAAAATTATTTTCATTAATTGAAATAAAACTGAAATAAAATTTCATTTAAATGACTAAAATTAAAATTGTAATAAAATGTAAAGGTAACATTTGCATCGGCAACTAACTAAAATAAAATAATCTGAAGTACTAAAATTACTAAAACTGAAAGAAAATATAAAATAAAATAAACTAAAATTACTAATTCAATTAAAAAAGGAATAAATATTGCAAAACAAAATTACATAAAATCACTAAAACTAACTAAAATTAAAATGATCATTGAACATGATGTATTTAGAGAATATAGCAATAATTTTAATTGTTTTATTAATATTATATGGTATGTCTTTACCCGTGTGTATCTTCAGTTGGGTATTATATTAATATTCAACATGGATTAATATGAATCGTTTAATTAATATTGTATGGTGTGTCTTCTCTCTATGCGTGTATCTTCAGTTGTATAATGAGGAGGTGTTGGATCTTTTCGACACCACACGTGACATGGAGATGAGGAAGCAGAAGTCTCACATTAAAATCCACGAGGACGCCACCGGCAGCATCTACACTGTAGGCGTGACAACACGCACGGTCTCCTCAGAGGCAGAAGTGAGAGTCAGACATTTCTTTTCCAAGATATTGTATCCATATATTATGTGTAAAGTGTAAGTGCCTGAGTGTGTGTTGTAGATGATGCAGTGTCTGAAGCTGGGCGCTCTCTCCCGCACCACTGCTAGCACTCAGATGAATGTACAGAGCTCTCGATCTCACGCCATCTTCACCATTCACATCTGCCAAGTGCGTGTTTGTGCACCCGCAGAAAACGTAAGTACCGTCGGATTAAGTACAAGTTATTGCGGTCACATTCCTACAGCTGCCATATTGAGTAGAAACGCACCAAAATTCAACAGGAGAAAATGCTGCTATTTTTGAACAAACACCATCTAGTCCATTTTTATGTTTTAATTCACTTTTTCATGTTTTTTTTTTTCAGCCCCCAGAGCAGGACAATGAAACAGACAATCGCCTGGCCAGCAGCTCGTCTGAGATGGAAGAGTTTGAAACGCTCACAGCCAAGTTTCACTTCGTGGATCTGGCTGGATCAGAGAGGCTCAAGAGGACGGGGGCCACAGGGGACCGAGCCAAAGAGGGCATCTCCATTAACTGTGGATTGGTCAGAGCGATTAAACAACAATTATTAATCGATTAATCACCCACAGATTTCGTCAGGCTAGAATTATATAAGGTGAACTGAAACAGGATTTTTCCTCTGCTCTTTTCTCGCTGTGATGCAGCTGGCATTAGGGAATGTCATCAGTGCTTTAGGAGACAGAAGCAAACGATCAACGCATGTGCCTTACCGAGACTCCAAACTCACTCGCCTTCTGCAGGATTCACTGGGAGGAAACAGGTCTGTGCCAAACGTTCTGGAATTAAAGGAATAGTTCAATTCTGTCATTATTTTCTCACCTTCATTTTGTTTTAGGGACGTAACGATTAACCGCACGCCGGTTGGAAATCGATTAATATATGTGACGATTCAAATCGGTTGAGATGCTAAACAAATCGCGATTCAATTAGGGGTAGGAGTTTATATGAATGTATGTCTGAGGGGAGCTTACTGTCTTTAGAAAGGTTTAGATGGTATTTTTTATCTTTTCATCTTGCCTCTGTATAATGCATATTAAAGTTCATAAGTGCAGCGCTGCTTTGTTTACAGCGGAAACCAAGGAAACGCTTAAAGCGCCACCTACTGGCAGAGACTGAATCTGCGTCTCATTCAGCTCCTCTGCTGTTTCGGTTTCATGCAGATATTTTTTTTATGTATAGTTTCACAAAACTGAACTCAAACCATTCTGTTTTTGCTTCAAATTTTGAAATTATACAATCTAATTTAGATTAAAATCTGCTCATGTTGCATGTATGCAGCATCTTTGTTTGGATCATGATTAAAACACAGTGGTTGCCTCTAATTTTAAATGGAAAGAGCACAGACAAAGCCTTATTTTGTTTATATGAAGAGATTTCTTTTATTTGTGTTACTTATTTATTTGATTTGGAGCTTGTTTTAATATTTCAATTTAATTTGTTATTTACATTTATATTATATTTAAATTTTGTTATTTAGCAGATGTTTTTATCCAAAGTGACTTGGAAATGAGGAGAATAGAAGCAATCAAAACCAACAAAAGAGCAATAATATGCAAGTGCTATATTAGTATGTTATTATAGTGTTATATTTTAATTTCACAAAGAAATGTGCAGCATTTTGTCCAAGCAATAATAAAAGGACACATTTCATTTATAATTTGTCTTAAATCTCATTTTGTTAAAAAACAATCGTGAATCGAATCGTGAGTTGAGTGAATCGTTACATCCCTATTTTGTTCCAATGCTGTTACTTTGGCTTGGACACATTAAGAGTGATGTTGAAGAAGGTTTTTTCATACAATGATAGTTTGAAGTAACAATGCCTGTCAAACTATAAAAGGCATAAAAACAAAAGTAGTCCAGTAGAGCAGACCAAAATTCAAAGTAGTATTCATTGATAATTTTGCCTGTCGTTGTAGCTTTGAAATCAAACATGTAGCCTTGACACACAGTGTCAGATTGGATGTCAGTAACAAAATTTGTTTTTGCATGTCACACCTGACAACTTGTGCCATATTTAATGTAAATTAATATTATCATTGAATGACAACTTAAATTTCAGTCAATTTTAGTCAAAGCTATCATATGATATAGCATGCAAATATTCCAAATCGTCTCAATTTTTCAATCTAAAAAAACTAGTCAAATTCAGTTAAAATTCTTCAAACATTAGTAGGAAGCACTTTTCACAGTATTTCCCATGAACAGCATACAAATTTGGAATAGCAGTGTAATAACAGGATAATAACTGAATTATAACACGGTAATGACAATTTTTGACTGGTGAGCTTAAAATGATTTAATCAGGATCATAATATCAACATTAGGAATGCATTTTCAACAATGTATTGCGATGCAGCAGACTTGGTCCACATCCAGACACAATATTTATTTGGCATTGTAGCAGTAGACAGTAGGAGGAAATAAATAAAGCTGGACATTCTCTCCGGTTTCTTAGTCAAACAGTGATGATCGCCTGCATCAGCCCATCAGATCAGGACTTCATGGAAACTCTGAACACACTGAAGTACGCTAACAGAGCTCGCAACATCAAGAACAAAGTGATGGTGAACCAAGACAAGGCCAGCCAGCAGATCAGTGCACTCAGGACGGAGATCGCCCGACTGCAGATGGAGCTCATGGAGTACAGAACGGTGAGATTCTGCTATAAAAACATGGCTGTGATAGCAAGGAGATGTTAGGCCTGAGAACTTTCTGTGTGAGTTGGACTTCAGTTCCAGCATGATTCAGAGTATCCTCAACAGATATAGCTCAGTCAAGAAAATCTAGACACAGGCTGATGGATCCTTTACATGCAGTCTGCTATGACATTATTTACTACATTGCACAAGCTGATTGGTTTCTGCTCCTTCTGCAGCCAATGAGATTGCTTGGATCAACATTAAATAGTCTGGTTCATTGTTTTCTTTAAGCTGGTCCTGCAGCGCACTGTCAGAGATCCTCTGAATCCCTCCACCTCCCCCAGCACCACCTGTCTACATCTGCTACAGGATTTATTTACTGTATTCCTATTGCTGCTGTAGCTTATCTGACATGCTCACAGTATGTGTGAATCTGTTGGCAGTAGCCAGTCAGGAAACAGCCAGTCTTCAAATCTTTGAGATTTACTCACCACTTAACATCACTTGAAGAGCCAACACAAAACTAGTGAAAGACATGAGTGGTAAAATGTAAAAAGGTTCATTTGGTAGTGCCACCACGCTAAACAAGTGCTCTAGATGAAGCAGAACATGCACAATGAAGTATGCAGGGGCCTTTAATGACTGATTAATATGATTAAATAGTGTCAGCTAATCAGTGGTAAAATATTACGTTATTTTTTTTACGTCAGGGTTTTCCAATCAAGGGATTGCAAACCCCTAGAAGTTAATGATGAAATTGCAGATAACTTGTGAAATAGAAATTTAAGACATGGGGGTTTAGCTAATAAATAATATTGTGATTCTTTTATATAAATTGT
>JAFVLL020004742.1:32757-93995 GCA_021397915.2 Tor tambroides | reverse complement strand
GGGGGGGAGGAGGAGCCTGTGGTGGGAGAACAGAAGAGAAGAGAAAATTAGTGATGCTCATACTTTTATACAGTATCCAACTGGTCAAAGTAACCTGCCTTTAACTCATCATCACATTGTTAGTTCTTGCACGGGTTAGTAATGGCTCTGGACGACCGCAGGAAAAATGGTACAAAAGCTGTCACTGGGGTGGTACCTTTTCAAAAGGTGTTACATGCTTAGAGGTTCTTTATTGGCATCTATGGTTCCACAGAACCTTTAAAGTCCGTGGATCACTTCCACTGCAGCAAAGGTTCTTTAGATTATTCAAATAAAAAATGGTGCTCTCCGAAAAGTTCTTTGGGGAACCCAAACTGTTCTTCTATGGTTCTACTGCAAATCCTTATTTGGGAAACTTTATTTTTAAAGCATAATATGTAGCATTTAAGTACTAATGTGTACCATTTAGGGGTAAATGTGCGAAGGTGTACATTTTAAATGGTACTGCCCCAGTTTTGTAACTTTTTTTAAGAGTGCAGATGGTACAATGCAATATCAGTCCAGATTTTGTCAAAATGCAATTGAAATTTACAAGAAACTGCAAAAGGCCCTTTAGGGTATAGTCTACTCATTGGGCTTGGACGAGAGAGGGCCTGTCCATAAAAGCTTGGTCAAAATTTTTGTGACGGCCCTAGCCAATATACAAAATCAGATGAATGGTGATGCAGGTATACGGGATAAGCATTTTAATGAAGGAGTGAGTTCAATATACGTTCAAGTGTCACATAATAAACAGGAATGAGACCCCACCTCCTCTGCATTGCCCACCCATCTTTCCTTTTCCGTCTTTACCATCACTCAGCTCTCATGTCCCTCAAATCATTAAAACACTCTGCTCAATTACAGCAAAGGGAGATGAAAATGACTGAATCTTTCACAGCCACCCCCCTCCCCACACCATACTCTCAGCGTACCAAAAAGAAAGAGGGAGAGGAAGAAAACGAGAGCGAGAGGAAGGGTGGGAGGAAGAGGGAGAAAAGCTAAAGGCAGAACCATTATTTGCTGAGCTACACAAAATAGGGAGAAAAGACTGCAGAGCATTAACTCTTACACTATCTCTTTCTGGGCAGTGCTAATGTTATGCAGAGCGTTCAGTACAATGTGTGTACAGATGTGAAATCCAGAAAATCGTAATTGTTTGAGTCTGCAATTGTCAAATTTACCTAAAAAAGGTTAGTTTCACCTCTCACATGCACATTCATGTTTTTACTGTATTACACTGTATTACACTGAGCCAGTGCTGTAAAATTTGAATGTCTCTACTTCATAGCTATAGTGAAACAAATGAGTCCTGGCTCTCTTTTTCCAATCAAAATGTCCCATTTTGGAAATATGGAGCATGGACGCTATTTATCTTTTTCTCTTGGGGTCATCGTGCACTGTAAAAAGTGGTAATGTGCCATTTGTTTTAAAATTATTTTTGCTAATGTGACCTAATGTAGGCAAATTGACTCCCGCATGCTAAGTAAGGGTTTTAAATGTAATAAAACATGTTCCTTTAGAAATTACTACATGAAGCAGTTTTTACTATTGTCTAGCAAAACATTTTTTGCAGTGTACAAGGGTCAGATTTCACCGACAAATGTCCTCCTCCTGTGTTTTGCTGTGTTGTCTCTTCTTGCTTTCACAATAACTCTCCTATATCTGTTCCTCTTGTCTGGCTGGGCTGCATGGCTGCTCCATACATATCTGTCAAACTGTCTTCCCTCATTACTTATGCACTCTTGTCCATTCTCCTTTCCCTTATGTCCCCCTGTGATTAACTGTTGAAACAAAGATCACAGGAATAATGAGAACTGTAGGAAGGAGAGAGGCTGAATCATATGAAACAATGTAAACGGAGTCACTGCTTTTCTAAATTGAGGCTGTTAAGCTGGTTTCTGGTTTCAGCACCACGGACAGCGCATGAGTTTCAGTTAGTCATTTAAAGCAGTATAGGCACTGGAAACGAAAATGAGCAAAACAATCTTTTATAACAGACATAAACTGAGGAGTCATACATAAAATACAAAAATAAATCTAATAATAATCATAATATAAAGCAATTATAAAATAATAATGTAAAAACTCAACCCACAACAGTGCTGGTGTTACACCGCTTTCACAATCTATATTCTCATAGTAGTTCTCAGAAATATAACTTAATCCTCAAAAGTGGAAACACTTTGGCTCTGCTACACCATCAAAACATCACTATGTTTGTCTGGGCCACCCAACATAGCAATATTAGCTAAACCAGTGCCATTTTTGCAAGGTGCTTAAAAATGTCAAGCTTGTGGTAGTGAAATAAATAAGGAACACAAAAGGGCTAAATAAATGAAATGATGAATAGGAAAAACTGAAACTGAGAGGAAACTAGGGAAAACGTTGTGCTGACAAAGCCAAAAAAAAAAAAGGTTCTCACTAAAAAGGGAAATCATTGTTAAGTGTGTGTGGCTGGATGGGGGGGAAGTACATTAAAGTGTGTATGTCCGTTGGGATGGGGGTTGGTTGTAAGGACAGATGCGCCTATAAAAGACCACAGCACTATATCGACAGAGAGCAGGGAGAGAGGAAAAAGAGATAGAACAGGTTACGGCCACTGAGGGAAATGTGAAGGAATGACTGCAGTAAAGGTAAATGAAGCTCTATTCATAAATTATTCAATTTATAGAAACAACTGGAAGAGAAGTGATATATAAATGCACTGTTATGAGAAGTAAGTAGAACTGAACCATATCTATGCTCTTTTTCTTTGATCGTACAGTATGCTGTAGTGCGTCTGCATTGTACCTTCACTCTCTGTCTGGTGCAGTGTAGGTTCTTTGGATTTTTCTACTTGCTATCCCACTGCAGCTGAAGCTCAGCGGTGCTCAAAGGCCACCTAGAGGACTCATTGGGGAACTGCACAGCACAAAATACTGCAGTACCCCCTCCTCTTCAAGCTTTCTCCCCGACTGAGGTATGGATGCCTTATGCTAACCATCTGTCGATGCATTGCACACAGGTTTGTGTCCCTTTTTAGCCCATTAACCCTTTTAATTAACTGAAATCACTTAACAAACGCAATTCAATCACTGATTTATATGAACTGACCATGTATTACCTCGGAGCTTCCTGATCTCAGTGATTAAGGCTTTTTGCAATCCCTTCCTCGTTCTCTCTCTTCCTTATTTGTGTGCACTAAGCTACTCTCAGCCGAATTGCTCATATCGACGTCTCTTGTGGAATAGCACTAAAAGAAAATAAATTAACAGAGCAAGGACGCTTACGCACACAAACAGACACATTCAAAAAAAGCAATATCACAGCACAATTAATTAGCTTTAAATGAAATTACACTGTGCAAAGACAAAACTACAAAGCATTGGCACACATGCATATACGATATATCCTCAGAAGGTCATCAGTCAGATTTTGACCTCTGCTTTGAAACTAATCACAGCTCTGTTCTCAGCCCTTTTCAAGTCTTTATTTTCAGTCAAAAGAGTGAGAGGGAGATTCAGAAAGGGGCTTAGAGGACTCATATTACAATGACAGCATTGAGACGTGCATGACTATATTCCCATATCTAGCACTAACAGTGTTCTTAAGATAGTTATAACCCCACTCCCTCCTCTTCCTCCTCCCCTCCAGCCTCAGCTCTCGTTAAAACCTAATTAATAAAAGTGCCCTCTCCGGTTAATTACCATCCCTTTATAGTCCCCCATTAAGTACTCAGGGAATGAAGCCGGAGAGAGATGGGATATAATTGTGTTAAGCCAAATCACACATGAACTTGATGGAAACTATTCTTAGCGGTGGGATAGAATGGAGTAGGGTGACAAAAAAAAAAAAGGAACTTAAAAACAGACGGAGGACTGAGAAGGTCAAAACGGGAGTCATCTCAGGTGAGGTGTAAGGGTCATACTGTTAGGAAGGAGTATATTTGTAAGGATGCAAAACCATGGAAAGGCATCAGCAGGAGGGAGAGTAAATGGTTTGAAATGAAGCACTGCCAATGGGATGTGAGTGGGTGAAGGAGGGAGGGGGAAAGGGAGGGACCAAAAGCTGAGAGAAACAAACAGAAAAAGTTTAACTAGTGTATGTGATAAGATGAGAGTGTAGAGGAAGAGGAAAACAAGTTAGAACAAAAGTATTGTTTATAGATCAGTAGTTCTCAACCAGTTCAGGGCTCAGATTATATATATATTATATATTATATTAACATTATTATATACGACTCTATTGAAACCCATTTTTTTCGAGAACCACCAGTTGAGAACCTTTGTTAGAGTATTAGCAAGAGATGTGGGGGTCATGGTAGGATGAGAAGAGCCCCATCTACAGTTTTGTTTGCATTTGATAGCAGAGAACAACGAGTTCTCTGCAGTTCAGTGTATGGAACGAGAACACTGAGTTCCCATAACATACAGAAGGTCATACATTTGGCTACTCTGTACAACCGGGGGGGCCGGTTGAACAATGGGCAGACAGGTATAAGTAAGATTTGACATTTATGTTAACATAGAGAAAAGACACCTACATACAAATTCCATCACCTATCAAGGTGAAATGTGACTGTGTGAAAAAAAAAATCAGACACCAATCATTGTGGGACACAAATCGTCCATGTATTTGTTGGAATGGCAACTTAAAAAAAAAAAAAAAAAAAAAAAAACGTACAACATACCACAAATGCTTAATTCAAAAATAAAGTTATGTGTGCGAATTATTGAGTGACTTTTAGGGGGTCTACTTTTTCTGTCAGTAATTTACATCTCACACCTGTATCACAGTTAGCTAATTGCCAACTAGTAGACAGTTTTAACAAAACACAAGGCTGGTGTGAACGATTTATACTTGTCTTCTATGATTATGTGCCAAGTAACGCGGTACTTTTGTTTTGACTTGTACCGTCGTCCGATACTAAAGAGCTCGATGAGCGCACTGTTGCCATGTTTACCTCCTCAGGCAAATGATAATTCTATTCGTGAACGCCTATTTAGTATATTCTGACTAAAAGTTATAATCTGACCTTTATGTTTAGCAAAACGCTGCTATACTGTACAAATGTATATATGTGAAAAATAAACACCACTCCCCTTTTCCCCAAATCTTAATTATGGAGGTTAGCCCAAATCCCTCCCATAATTCGCACACGGGTTTAAGTAGCAAAAACAAAGCAGACCTGACTACTACTTGTTGAGTCCGTTGACTGGCAGAGGCAGTGGGTAGGCAGGCCTGCTTTGCATCAGTATGCCGGGCACACAGACAGAAATACTCAGAAGTGATATTTTGTCACTTGTACACAAAATCACGACACAGACACAGCACAAACACCTATATTACATTGGCTACTTACTCGCTTTGGGTCTGGCTCTGTTCGCGCGCGTGCGGTGTGCGTGTCACTGAGCACACACACATGTACGCACAAACTGCACAAAAATGCTACGTGGAATTTACTACGTTTTCTGATTGAGCGGAAGGATCCTCTTGGCGTGGGTCCAAATGACTGTGCAGAAACCTAAGACTTTGTTCTCTATCAAATGGCTACAGTTATGAATAATGCAATATATTCTTGCTACAATACCTGCCAGTTCAAAAGAACACAACTGTGCTATAATGCGTAGTTCAGTTCCTTTAGTGATACAAAAGAGTAGCCTACAAAAAATATATCACCTAATGTGCACCTTCGCTATCCTTTGTCCTCAAATAAATTATTCTCGTTATATACATAGGCTTTACGAGTCTAATATCAAAAATTGTTTGCCTGGTAAATAAGCATTTCTATTATTTAACAAAGCTCGTGTTTACCATTTACTTTTATTCCCTAAACGAAACAGTCTATTCAACCAAGCAAAACGTGCAGCGGGGAAACACCTCTCTCTCTCTGTTTGTTTAATCTTCATGCACTCACTCCATTAACAGTCTATCCCTTTCTTCTCAGTTTTAGCATCCTTTCTTCCGTATCTTCACCTGTTCCCGTTGTCCAGGGTTAAAAAGACCGTAACCAGGTCTTTAGTTGCAGACTGAGAGGTCTGTTTGAAATTATTTATGCCGAACAAGCAGCTTGCCGGGCACGACTAGAAATGTTATTCCTTAAGCTGCCTCTCTTATTTCTTCCGTCCGTTTTTCCCTCCCCCTTTTCTCTTGTCGATGTTTTTGTTTTGTAAATCTGTATTTCCATGCAATTTATTCCTTAATCTAATGGTGTCATGGGATCCCTCTGTGTTGCTCCCTCCCTTTAGCTCTGTAAAGGGAAAGGTGGCAGCTGGTGCCCCCTCCCCAAACCCCACCCTGTGCCATTTAACCATATACACGCCAAGAAACAAACCTGTCGCTATTTCCGGCATTTCTACTAGTGTTACATTCATACGTTTTTTTTGTTTTTTTTTTTTAAAAAGTCCTTAAAACAAAACAAAATTCCCCAACACATTCATTAACCTCACTTAATGCAGAATAGATGCAGTAGAATGTGATGCAGAATAATGATGATAGATGTAGAAGTAATGTAGAATAATGATAGATAGATAGATAGATAGATAGACAGACAGACAGACAGACAGACAGACAGATAGATAGATAGATAGATAGATAGATAGTGGCCAGTAGGAATGTGTCTTTTACCATGGTAATTTTGTGTTTCCAGTGGCCATAAATTACTAGTGTAAATCTATAACCCTCATCTCCAGTCAGTCCATACAGATGTCTCTCCTTCTTATGGCAGACTCAACATCCAAAGAAAATCAGATAATGTAAGCGGGGTCAGATATATATATATATATATATATATATATATAAAATATCCTGAAGGGACAAGCCTAAATATGGAAACATTTAACACTTAGCCTGCATTAAAAATTGCAGGCTAGATTGTAGTATATTCAAGTCAAAATATACTACAATCTATAAGAAAACATAGGGCAGTAAGAGGTCATAGATGTCTAGACATGGTCAATAATTATTATTCTTTCTGATCTTTTATTAGTGACTATTAAGTATCCCTTACCTATTGTATTTGCTTTTAATAGTTCTCTAAAAGATAAATCTAGCCGCCTCTGTTTCATAATCTTTGCCTTCACCTGTTCCTTAATTTTTATTCATCTAGCTTCCATACAGTATATGGCCTTATGCTTGCTCCCTCTCTCGCTCTTTGGCACATTGCCGGAGGCAGCGAAATGTCACAAGAGCAAGTAGGTGGAGGAAACTGGGTGGGACAAAATTCAGACTATACTGCACTATTTTTACAAATTCTCTATATTTTACCCATTACCACCCTTCTCTGTTTTGTTTTAGGCTGTCTTCAAGTGATCACGAGCGGAGTAAGGTAGTGTTTAAGCACACACCACTGTGCAACCCTCTTGGGTTGTCTAGGTATCCAGCCAACTGCTTCCTCAGCGATATTTCTGTCTCTCCCTGGTCTTCCCTCTTTACTTGCAACTTTTCCCCCTGGGATTTTTAGCACACTTCCTGTAATCTTCAGAAGCATATATTTTATATAAAACACATTAAATCATTTCATATATGGTCAATTACGGCACACTGGGATTTACTCACCTTCATGTCGTTTCAAAACTTTGACTTTTTTTTCTTTTGTGGAACATAAGACACTATTTGATAGGTCAACAACTTCAATGTATGGATAAAAAAGCTGAATGATCTGCAAAATAGCTCCTGTTGTGTTCCACAGAAGAAAGAAAGACATGCACGTCTCAAATGACATGAGGATGAGATAAGCACAGAATTTTCATTTTTGAATGACCTATCCCTTTAAGGATGAAGAATACATGGATACAGGTAGATGCTCCAGATCAATAAATCAATAATGCTTCCACCAATCACTTCTAACAGGTTTTTGTTCTCCATTTATTACCGACCCGCAGAGTGACAAAAGAAAAGCATGTAAATAAAGCGATATTGATTAAACCATTTTTTGAACTTCAGATCAATTATAGCAAAACTGAAAATCAAACCATCCACCCTAATTTGTCTATTTTCTTATACCATAGACATCTTATTTCTTCCATATATCTGATTCTCAGTACTATACATTTTAGGAATGCCTAAAATGTCCAGTAATACACCTCTACCACCATCTTCTTGCCATTTCACCCCACTTTGTGCAATATCAGCGGCTTGCGATGTTGGGGGAGGCACAGGTACAGTAAAACTGTCCATATACAGACTACTTTTACCTCTGTGGGGCACAGGCAGAGGTGGGCGAGGCAGCCGGGGTTGACATGATAAAGTGGATGGAGCTTTGTGAGCAGGAATTCGGCTGTGAGCTCCGCTTTTGGTAAGGGTTCCATTAAAGGTAGCTGCATCCAGGACAGAGCGAGGAGACAACTCTGACCTGAAAAAGAGGATTATCAATAACAAAGGAAAAGAAAATGATTTAGTGTGGAAAGAAAAGGCGCAAGGCTCTCAGACGAGTATTAATACATTGCGTGCACATACTAGTGCTTTGAGGTTCATTATCTTCTTGCCTTATCTCTATGCTGACCAGTCACTTAGCTCATATATTACTTTGTCAATAGAAACACATTTGGAAGATTGTGGGTCCTCTGAGACTAAGGCTCTTTATTCTTTGTATATTCCATAACATTGCTACCTCCGTAAAAGAGCTAAAACACAGGAAAAAGGTTTAAGTGCTCTTAAAACAATTTGTTCTTAGTTATGAAGTCAGCAAAGCAGAGGTACCAGTTTAAAAAAAATATGCAAAAAAGAGATTTTCTGTGAGGAGGTGTGTGGATTTATGTCAATATGTGTTTGTGACCTTGAGTGCTGCCCACCAATCAAGAGCTGACAAGGTTCAGGAGACCAGGCCAGAAGGTGAGATGAGTGATGCTTCACTAAATCATTTCAATAAGGTCTGCAGAAGGCCAACATGAAAAATGTAGCATCTGTCTAATGCTGCAAATTCAAAGCTGGATGAACCTTAAGCTTAGTGATTATTAAAGGATGAATTCTGTCATCGTTTACTCACCCTAATGTCGACTTTCTTCTATGGAACCTAAAAGAAGAATGTTTCATCAGGCTTTGTTTATACAATGAAAGTAAATGTGGCCCAAAACAATACTGCATGGACAAATAACATTTTTGTGTTCAGTGAAGAAAGAATATCATGCAGGTTTGGAAGGATATGAGAGTGAATAAATGACAGAATTCTCATTTTTAGTTGAACTACTCATTTATGTCACCTCTTGTGATCAGTCCTGACCCTTAACATACAGTTTGTTAAAGTGACCATGTATAAAGACATTTTTTGTTTGGTTAGATAACCTGTGTAGAGTGTGTTACGTGCACCGTAATTCTAAATAATCATGCAATTTGAGATGTCTGTTCTGCTGCTATACACTGTCAAAAGTCAGGAACTATTTGGTGCTTTAACTGCACATGATTCACTATAGGCCAGATTTCAGATTTACATCAACCCTGATGTTCTGGGGATGGATGCTTTGCTCTAATGGCATCTGGAAAGCAGATTACTCAGATAATATATTACCCTCCACTTACATCTTGGGATGGAATCACGTCGCTAAGCCCTTTGATCTCCATCATCACTTTTGAGAAACCACCACAGCTGACCTCAGATCTCAGAATTAGCATTTTATCAATCAGTGCATTCACACTGCCCTCTGGTGGTGGAGAGTTACCTGTCAAAGTGCTTGAAGTCGGTCTTGGTTGTACTATATACTGGTTCCTTCACAAATGCAGTTTGAGCCGTTTCCAGCTGTCTGTACAGTGCCTGATTAAAATCAAGAGAAGTGTGAGTCATTCCATCTGCCTAGAAGCTCCGGTGGAGATAAAACTGCTGTCTGTGGAGCGCTACTGAATCCTCATGGCTATGAGAGCCATCCATTAAGATACTTTGCATGAATTAGCATTTTTTAATATTGATGAAGTTCCCTACTGCCTAACATTTCAAAAATACATTTCTATCCCTTTCAATTCTAAATGTACTATTAAAGGGATATTTTTGGTTTAATACAAATTAAAGAGATTGTTGGTTTTGGGTAAACTTTCTGTTAAACTCCCTCATATCTTTACAATCTGTACAACATTCTTTCTTCAGTGGAACACAAAAGATGATTTCTTTTTTGCCCACACAATCAAAGTCAGTGGTTATGACAACCATTTGGTTCCCATTGTTCTTCAAAATATCTGTGTTTTGCAGAAGTCAGTCAGTCATGTAAGTTTGGAAAGACATGAGGGTGAGTAAATGATGACAGAAATATCATTTTTGTGTGAACTATCCCTTTAAGCTCAATCGACAGCATTTGTGGCATAATGTTGATTACTGAAAAATTATTTATCCCTCATTTTCATTAAATAAAGCAAAAATCAGAATTATAGTGGGGTATGTAAAATGGAAGTGAATGGGGTTATTTTTTTTGGATGTGAAAGCAGAAATGCTTATAAATGTATACTTACATCAATTCACCTGTTAGTTGCGCAAGATGTTTATATCTTATGGCTACCCAGGTGAAAAAAAGTACACGTACTTAAAGTGCTCTATTTTTGCACACTTATTTTGTACATTATGTACTAAATATGATTCTTTAGTACTTCTTAAGATAAACTTAAGATCATCTAAAGCGTACTCAACTGTGCTATTTTGGGACACCATGAATATAAACTAAAATGCGCTTTTAACATACTATCTCTGTATTTAAAGAAATTATTAAGTTCCCACTTGCAGCACACTTGAACCCATCTTTCATACACTAGTACACTCAAGTGTACTACAAGTGGTAACTTAATAAATACTATGGAAGTTTAATTTTTTTTTTTTTACCTGGGCATGTAGTTTTAAAACGGTGGGCGTTTTAATGTTTACAGATTGCTCCATGTCACTTTCTTTGTAAGTGGCTCAAATTTTGGCTTTTTCAAAAGAAAGGGATGGACAAGTGGATACTTTACCTGAGCCTACCATGTTCAGTCAATTTATCTCACCTGCATCATGCTAAAGTGTTCAGCCGGAGGTTCATGTGCTACTGATTGACCTCTGTAGTGGTCCTGCATTTCACTGATAGGATTAGAGACCACTCTCACTGTCGGCCGGTCTCTGAGCTGCGGAGGACCAAAACAGACACACATGAAGACAGAGTTCCAAAAACAGACTAAAAAGGACATTCTCCAAAGAAAAAAAGAAAAACTCCATTTTACACACACATCTCACCCTCTGGGACAGCTCGTTGAGGAAGTGTGTGGTCCAGTGCGCAGGGGCTTTAGAGTGGATTTCATTGTACAGAGGTCCATTCAGTGGCTTTCTGTCATGCTCAGTGTGCGAGGTGAGAGAGAAGTGAGCAGAGGCCGGAGCTTTGTTCTGACGGTGGAGAACTGGAGGAAGAGGGGCATTCTGGGGCAGTGACAAGAAGGTAGTTGAAAGTGTCTATAGTATCACGTCTTTCTTTGGTTGTGTACCATTTTTAGGCCAGTCAACAAGAAAAGGTTAAAGTCTAGGACACTTTAAAGCTGAGGTTTATGATGTTATGAACAACATCTTCCAAATATACAGTACATAGCATGACATAAAAGCTCTAAGTAAGAACAGCAACAAAAACAGCATATTAACTATAGTTTCTAACAAAAGTGCAACTCTACAGCTATTATTTTCCTTGGCGACCTTCAGACAGATTCTTTGTTCATTTGTTCAGTTTCGTTTTCGGTAGTAACTGTAGTAACAACACCTCTTGTAACTAGGGTTACCATGATTTTTGCATAAGTTAATAAAACAAAGTTGTTTGGTAAACAGGTTGCCGATAAGCGTGTCCAATGGTTGTGCTGGTTTGGACATTTCGTCTCTGGTTATCCATTTGCTTCATACATTCCCTCGCAAAACTGAAAATAAACAACCAAATAAATACAGGAACTCCTTTCCGTCGAAAATTAGACAAGTGATATATTACTGATAAGGCACTTTACGTGTTTAGATAACGCAGCCTCCCCATCCATAGGAATGGAGTCTGCCTAGTTTACGCTTTTCTGCTGCTATGGAAACGAATGCGCATTAGTGAGCGTACAGAGAAATTAAACAGCAACATTTTAACAGTAAAATTAAATAGTCCTCAATCACATGAGAGTTTTCCGAAAAAACTAAATAGTAAAACTCCAAACAATAAATAAAATAAATAAATAACATAGTAATTTATATAACTATTATATATATAGGCAGATATCTACTAGGATCTTCTTAGCAGTGCAAGCTTTTTAGAATATTTCTTTCGCTTTTTTT
This sequence comes from Tor tambroides, assembly GCA_021397915.2. NCBI lineage: Eukaryota > Metazoa > Chordata > Actinopteri > Cypriniformes > Cyprinidae > Tor > Tor tambroides. Next base: position 81,757 of record JAFVLL020004742.1, on the reverse strand, counting down.
TTTTGTGAAAGTGGTTGTATTAGGACCATTCACATTAGAGTAAGAAAATCTATCAAAACAAGTCCTATACCAGCCAGATTCAAAATCAAAAGAACATTGTGATATTATTTTCATGACAATTAAATTCTAATAAACCACAATGCAAAACAAATGCTGGCTCTTATTATTACAAAAAGAATAAAAAGGAAAAGTATATGGTAAATTATTAAAATAGCTATGATATTTTGTCAAAACTTTGGTGATCATGGTAAATGTCTATAATCTGTGGGCATAAATTAACTCACCAGACTATTAAATTACATTGTTGGTTTTAATGTATGAATAAACATAAATAAACTCAAAAATTCAAGCACTGAACATTGGCACTATGACTGGCAGCGCAAAGCCACTCATAGCTGCACAGTCATGACGACCCTATTTGAGTATGGGATGCTTTGTACGGAGCAATCTGATCATGCTTAGTACAGAGCAATCAGTTCATTCAGGAAGTGTCTGATAACAGTGTGATAACAGTGTTTGTGTACTCGATGTAGTTCACACAGAGCAGAACACATGATACAAGAATACTTATAGAAATGGGATGCATAGCTTTAACTCTATTGTCAATGCATGTTTTCTGAAACACAGACTCGATACACGACTGAATGGATAATGGTCAAATTAGGAGCCATCATGCCATTCAGTTCAGAAATAATCCTATGGCAAAACACACAAAGTCCTAAGTACACATACTGTGTATTTGCACTAGCCAGCCAATTTTTCAAGTTCTCTTCTGTGCTAACAGACACACACAACCCCCGAGAACATCACAGGGTGTAGGTTCCACATAAGAACACAATAGAAAATTAGATTCAAGACAGACCAGATGCACTATGCAGCCTTTCCCTCTGCATGGCCAGGGAAAATAGTATATTTGAGGTCTACATGTTTTTCAGATCGTTCCACTAACATATAAATAGCTAAGGGTAGTCTACACTGATCTCCTCTGGGTCTTCTGTCATCCTGTAGGAGCAGAGAGGGTGGGAGAATGGATCAGCAGGTCAGTCAGAAGTTGAGATTGGTTAACCCCTGGACTCCAAAGACCTGTTGGTGAAAAGACAACGATGGGTGAAATTTCAAAATTCAGCTAGGCTTCTTGCACATTCAATAGAATATCTCATATTTCATTTAAGACATTTAAAGGGATAGTTCACCCAAAAATGAAAATTCTGTAATTACCCTCATGTCGTTCCAAACCCGTAAGACCTTCGTTCATCTTCGGAACGCAAATTAAGATATTTTTGATGAAATCCGAGAGCTTTCTGACCCTCCATAGACAGCAAGGGTCCTACCATGATCAAGGCCCAAGAAAGGTAGTAAGGTCATCGTTAAAATAGACATGCGTCGAAGACTGACACGGAAGAGAAGAAACTGTTGAATAAAGTTGATATTTTTGTTTTGTTTGTGCTCAAAAATATTATCGTAGCTTCATAAAATTAGGGCTGAACCACTGATGTCACATGGACTATTTTAGCGATGTCCTTACTACCTTTCTGGGTCTTCAACATGTCAGTTGTGTTGTTGTCTATGGAGGGTCAGAAAGCTCTCGGATTTAATCAAAAATATCTTAATTTGTGTTTTAAAGATGAACGAAGGTCTAATGAGTTTGGAACGACATGAGGGTGAGTAAAAAATGACAGAATTTTGTTTTTGGGTCAACTATCCCTTTAAAATGCCAATTACATTTTATTTTCTTAATTTTAACAGTCTGTTGTACACTGTCTACTGTAATAAATACCAAATAAATGTTAAGAGATACACAACCATTCAGTAAGTTCTGAAGGAAGTGAGTGCTTTTATTCAACAAGGATGTATTAAATTTCAAATGGATTAAAAGTGAAAGACATTTATGTTACAAAAGATTTCTATTTAAAATAAATCCTTTTCTTTTGTACTATTCATCAACAAATCCTGGAAAAATCTATCACATTTTCTGCAAAAATATTAAGTATCATAACTGTTTTCAACATTGATAATGATAAATGTTTCTTGAGCAGCAAATCAGCATATCAGATTTCTGAATGATCATGTGACACTGAAGACTGGAGTAATGATGCTGAAAATTCAGCTTTGGAGTCACAGAAATAAATGACATTTTAAAATACATTAAAATACAAAACAGTAGTTTTAAATTGTAAGATTATTTCACAATTTTTTAATATATTTGATCGAATAAATGCAGCCTTGGTAAGCATAAAAGATCTTACTAACCCCAAAGTTCTGAACAGTAGTGTGTCTTCTGATTAATGATCAGCTGGAAGATTATGAGAAAAAGGAAACAACAGAGAAAAGGTGATAGTCACACTCACGAGTAGCTGGTATGTTGCTGGCGTCTCCTGGCACTTCTCATCTTCTCAAATCTGGCTTCCATCTCTTCTAGGACTTTAGGGGTGTAACGCACCACCAGCTTCACTGAACCCTGTGCTGCCTTCAGCAGCTCTACAGCTTTCTCATGATGTTCTCCCTCCACACTCTACACACAATGAAGAAATGAGGGACATTTTGAAGACTGTTATAATGGCAAACCGCAGCTCTTAAAATCAAGGCCATGCTCACACAAAGAAAATAATACGAATCAAAATCCTACTGTCCCAACATACCACTCCATTAACAGAGAGCAGTTGATCTCCTCTCTTCAGACCACCCTGCCGGTCAGCAACACCCCCTGGAATGACCCTGGAGATGTAGATAGGAGAGTTTTGTTCTTTTCCACCCATTATGTTGAACCCAAGCCCCTCGTCTGTTTTAGGGAGTTCGACCACTCTTGGGTGTGCATGGCCTTCGCTGGCTGCGAACGCTGCTACCGTGGCCTGGAAAAAGACAAAAAATTAGTGTTTTCTTCAGTATATGATCATTCTCGATCAATATAGTGGCAATTATTGGGTAAAAAGGTACCTTTGCAGTAGCTTGTGCTCGGACCTCAGGACCACCTACAATGTCCAATGTATCATAAAGCTGCTCATAGACCTAAAAAAGGACAGTTATTTCAACTACAATTTTTGTAGTTTACAGTTTGTTAGGAAAACTTTATAATTAACATAGTATCACATTACACACTGCTTTGCAGAACACTGATTAATAAACATTCAAAAATACCAGTAATGTCCTGAAACCTTTATTCATATTTTCATGTGCATAATTCAGTTAACACAAAAATACTGATGTCTTTTAACAATAATAACGTTCATTATTGACTTTACAAGAAATGATAATGTACAATCTGTTGGTCATTATTGCAAAATAATCCCCTGTAGTATCACACACTAATTTGCCACTTTGGGTTTATTTTGAGACAATGACTGCGTGACTGTCCATTATCTTATTTATTACACAGCTGTTGATTATCAAATAAATAAATGGTTATGACTGACTTTACTTGAAATATTTTGTTTTCATACTATAGGAGAGAAAAGAGACAATACCTAATTATAAATTTTAGCTCTCAAAAAAAATCAAGAATCAAGAGCTGTGTAATAATGAAAGTTACTGTGCAGTTTTATCAGTAAATCCTATGCAAGGTTTGTGAAGTTAGAAGACACATTTTAGTGGAAAGAATCACAATCAAAGCAGACAAACTGATCAAAATCTTGTCTTCCTATAATACGTTTTCTCTCAGCTACTTAAAGAGCAGGGCATCTGAAGGACATGTGAAAGCTGAATAAGTCTGACAAGAGTGTCATGTAGAATATCTGTGCAAGCTGTGAACAGACTGGACTCCTGCCATTGAAACCCATGATTAAAAAATCAAGGAGTGAGATATGGAGGCTGAAGTGAGATGCCGTCTCAAAGAGACAAGAAAGTGAGTCATTCAGGAGGAGGAACAGTGCAGCACAATTCTGTCTATGAGAAAAGACCAAACACGTGTGGAGGAGGCAGACGATAAAGTGCTGTCTTATGTGCTGACATATCAATTTTATACCTAGCTATTTATGTTCCATTAGTGTTCTGTGAAAATCAGCACAAGAAAAAGGTACAAATTAGTAAACTTTTATATATTTCAAATGAATGCAACATGTTCCAACTGAACAGAACCCAGCAAACCGTTTTAACAGAAGCAAAGTCACACTCAAGCAGCCTTTACCTCTCGGATGGCAGCACAGAACTTGCTCTGTAAAACTCTCTGTAGAGCCTGGAGTTTGGGAGGAGGAAGTTCACCGCTTCTTTGTAGCCTGTCCAGCAATTCTATCACTCTGCAAACATCTGGGGAAAAAATAAAATATTACAGAAATATACATTTAAAATAAATAAAAAAGCAACATGGGTTCAAGTAGTTATGCTTTCAGGGCTCTATTATTTATAATTAAATACCTGCCATAAATATTACTAAAAAGACTAATTCAATAACTTAATATTAGCTTTCTCAAGACAAACAAAAGGGGCTACTTAAATTATCAGCACTGATGCCAATTAAGACATCTAAAGCAGGACAAAGTGACTTACTGCTATGCCTTTCTATATTTCACAGATGACACATATATGGGACCCTGGACCACAAAACCAGTCTTAAGCAGCAATGTATGGACCAAAATTATCAATTTTTTCAAACAGTTGTATCTCGGCCCAGTATTGTCCTATCCTAACAAACCATACATCAATGGAAAGCTTATTTATTCAGCTTTCAGATTATGCACACAACTCAATTTCAAAAAATTTACCCTTATGACTGGTTTTGTGGTCGAGGTCCAAATATATTTTTTTCTTCTCAATGAATTTCAAGCATAATACAAACACTAGCACTCCCTACTGGGGACATCCATTCATTCACATCGTGGGCACTATGAGCCCCACTCAAGCTGTCATTATTGTAGCCTGATGAAGGCGAAAGAGCCTGTCAGTTCCCTTGATAAGGCTATATGTCAGAGGATTTCCAAACAGCACTTGCATCTGCTGGGCCCAATGAACAGGACTAAGTGAATTACCTCTTTCCAAGCAAAGCGGTTCTGTCATCGCCGCCATGTCCAGCTCTTTCCCCGTATGATAATACGATGACATCATGAAGACCGTCTGCTGCAGTGGAGGACTGAAGCGTTTTCAACGTTCTTTTGCCAGAGGCAGAATTGCAATACCCAAGATATCGTTTTTAAGCTAAAGGAAAGGGTTGTAAAAATCAATCGTCTTCTGCAGGTTCGCAGTGAAAGAGCAGATGCTCCAGCTATGGTGCCGAGATGCGCGAGAAGCTCGTAGCGTAGCCGCTTACTGAATGACGCAATACAATACGCCAGCGGCGCGAGCTCAAACAGTGACTGATCTGACAATATAGTTCATAAGACAAGACATAAGAAATAAGGAATCAAGACAAACAGACAATTTGGCAATAAAAAGTATTTATTCAAGAATGAAAAGCAGTACCAATTCGACCAGAGACAAGCTCAAAAAAATAAAATAAAAATAAGAGCGATTTTTGTGAAGCCACTGAAGATATTCTTATTTAAAACACACTTGTGTCAATGTTTGCTGCCCTCCTTATTTCAGTAACATTAGGGGCCACTGTACAATTTGCAAACGATCCACATATTGAACCTAATATAAAACAAAATGTACAAGTCAAAAGATAGAAAATAAATGAACAGAGAAAAGGGGGCAGGTATAAAAGTAACATTGAACAGACAATGTTTCAAACCATCAAGCAAATACTCCTTTAATCAACAAACATCTATGAAAATGGACATAATGGTACTACACAACCCCAATCATCTGACAGTTACCCATAACTTACTGAATAAACCACACTGTAATAAAACCCAGTGCCTCAGTTAAGAGATCTCCTCCTAGCAAATGCAGTCACTTGATAAGGAGTTTATGCTGAACATGGAATTCAAATGTACCATAAGGCTAGTTATTTAGTGAAGTTTAAGCAAACAAAGCCCCACAAATAAAATAACTGGGCACAAAAAAAGCTCACAGGTCAGCTACTTAATTTTTTTTTTTTTTTTTTTTTTTTACAAAAGGATGCTTCTTACCAGGGAGACACTAAGCTCTCTCAGTGACAGCTGTTGGTAGTACAGTATAATACTTACACACGTTGGACATAGTGCAAGCAAAGGGTTGAGGCATTAAATAATGGTTGAGGATATTTGTGAATCCAATCAACATTACAACCGGACGATCTTAGATCATTCACACAATGGTATCACTTTCAGTACTCATCACCTTGGGCCTCCATCCTGTATCCATTCTCATTGGAGGCATATCCCTCTCCTGACTGCATGGAATCCTGATCCAACATCATCCTCATCCCATCCTGGGAACCTTCTTCTGATTGATGCGGCACCTGCTCTTCACCCTCTTCACCTCCGTTACCCAAACCCTCCTGATCTCCCAAGGAGGATACATGTCTGTCTTCCCTACGGTCCCGATCACCCCGGTCTCGCTTGTGTTCGCGATCTCTATCCCTGTCTCGCCTTCGTTCCCGATCTCTGTCTCTATCTTTATCTCTGTGGCTCCGCTTCCTGTCACGGTCTCTGTCCCTGTCTTTGTCTCGATCCCTTCCTCTCTCCTCTCCTTCGGGCCCTCCATCCTCACCTCGTCCTGGCTCACCACCCAAGGGGTCTTCTAAGACCCTATCTCCTTCAGGCATCATGCCATCACCTAGCCCACCCATGCCTTCCTCTCCTCCATCTGCACCCTTCCCTCTCTCTCTGTCCCTCTTTCTATCCCTGCTCCTGCTTCTCCTCTTGCGGTCTCGGTCTCGATCTCTATCTCGATCTCTACTCCTCTCTCGACTGTCTCCAGCACCTCGATCTCTTTCCCTGTCTCTCCGCCGGCTGCCACCTCCTGCCTCCTCCACTGGACCCGCGAGGACCCTCTCGCGCTCACGAGACCTGGTGCGTCTGCGTCTCTCTCGGGATCGTGAACGGCGGCGCTCACCACGGTCTCTGTCTCGTTCCCGACTGCGTTGACTGCGTTCGCGATCCCGGTCACTGCAGGACAAGAGACAACAGAGGTCAGGATTGGAAGACTGAAATATACCTACTTAAAGGGATCGTTCTCCTAAAAATGAAAATTCTGTCTTTAATTACATTCCTCATGTCGTTCCAAACCTGTAAGACCTTCGGTCATCTTCAGAACACAAATGAAGATATTTTTGATGAAATCCGAGTTTTCTGACCCTCCAAATATCTTTAGCAAGGGAACTACCCCACAGTCAAGGCCCAGAAAGTTAGCAAGGACATCGTTAAAATAGTCCATGTGACATCAGTTGTTCAATGTTATGACGCTATGAGAATACTTTTTGTGCACAAAGAAAACAAAAATAATTCTCTTTTTTATATTTATATTTTTATTCAACAATTTTTTTCTCTTCTGTGTCAGTCTCTGTGGTGAATTCATGATAGTACCACAACCAGAGACTTCAAATGTACATCAAAGTCTGACATAGAAGAGAAGAAATTGTTAAATAGTTTTTTTTCTTTGCGCACAAAAATATTCTCGTAGCTTCATAAAATTAAGGTTGAGCCCCTGATGTCACATGGACTATTTTAATGATGTCCTTACTACTTTTCTGGGCCTTGACCATTTGGTAGTTCCCTTGCTGTCTATGGAGGGTCAGAAAGCTCTTGGATTTCATCAAAAACATCTTAATTTGTGTTCTGAAGATAAACAAAGGTCTTAAGGGTTTGGAACAACATGAGGGTAATGACAAAAGTCATTTTTGGGTGAACTAGCCCTTCAAAACACAATCATGCCCCTCTCAATTTACCTTCCAATTGGTCTGTCATCATAGCGGGAAGTGTCGTCTCTGCCAGAGTGCTTGATGTTGACATCTGCCCCTCCTCGCCTTGTACCACCAAGACCTCCACCTGGACAGTGAAATAAATGTAAAATGAAGGCATGAAGTAATACTTGCTAAACGAACAACATTATCCTTACCAGGGGTGGGCAATTCTGGCCCTGGAGATCTACTGTCATTCAGAGCTATGCTCTAGAAAAGGGGTGTCCAACCCTGCTCCTGGAGGGCCAGTATCCTGAAAACCAGCTAATAATTTTCCTCTGGAATAATAGAAACTTCAAAGAAATTGGCATGTTGGAGCCAAACTCTTATAGGATATTGGTCCTCCAGAAGCAGTACTGGACATCCAAGGCCTAGAAAAGAACATTTGATTAGAAGAGAAAAAGAAACTCACCAAGTCTCCGGGGTCGCCATCCTTTGACCGTTCGTCCTCTTTCAACATCAACAAGCACTCTACGTCCATCAATCTTTTTGCCATCTGCGTGCTTATAGGCAGCTAAAGGAGTTGATAGACGAGCAGTAGAAAAGAGATTGAGGGATGAAGGGAATAAGGAGAATACAGAGAAAGAAAGAGATGGACAATGAGAAACAAGAATATACGCAATAGTATATCCTGCAACATACCTTGAACTTGGGATGAACTCCATTCAAACATGTTAAGCTATTTAAAGGCACACGCTTACCTCTGAATGGATAAGTCACCAGTAACGAGATAAATTGACAATGTTGCAATCCAATTAAAAAAACAAAAACAAAAAAAAAAAAACCTTCTACCTCACATTGAATTGAGGCACACCTACAAATATTATGAAAACAACTCTACTGAAAAGCTGGACAGCAGTGACTAATGTTCATTATTTTGATTATAAATTTAAGAAAGACTGCATTCCTTGAACTAATTTCAAATCACAATGTTTTGGAAAAACCCTGTATATGAATTCAGATGAATATGCCAATTTCATTTCACCAATAAAACCTAAAAAGAATATTTCAAGTTTCTGAATTCCTTAAGTATAACACATTGGGGAATGTGAGAATTTTCACAGAGGCATCTACAGACATCATTTGACAGTTCAAAGAATGTACTTCGAAAAGCTTTGTAAAATTCAGGAAAAAGGAAAAAAAAAAAGCCATCTCTCTGATTTTCAAAAATAAATATTAAGGAACATTTGAGTGCTACAGAACTTAAATGATGCAAATAAAAATCTAGGCAGTTCAAGGTAGTGCAAGGTAGATCACAAAAACAAGGAAGCACTGTAATCAACAGCTTGGACCACACAAGTCATCCCCAAATTTAGGGTGATCCACATTAACTGCCCATTAATGCAATTTTATTTTCATTAAATCTTGGGGAAAAAAAAAAAATAAAAAAAATAAAAATAAAAAAAAAAAGGCACTTAAGTGAACACAGTTAAGCTAAAAGCCACACTCTCCATTCTCCAAAGTCTTTCAGAAACATTCATTCACACTCATATACAATTTCTACAAGCACCATTCACATGCACATCATGACAAACAAAAGGGGGGGAAAAAAAAACAATTTGGAGAGCTTTGCTTTTAGATTCTATATTATAAATAAGAGATATGCTAGAATTACAGCTTTTAAATAAGTTACAAAGTTCTCACACTTCAATATGGCCAATACCGTTGGGTCTGTTTCCTTCTGCTGGTCTAAGGTATAAGTCTAAGCCCTTAAGTATTTAATCATTAACTCAGTGTTACCACATTACCTGGAGATGCTATCTTACCATAACACCTGGCCAAGGATGGAAGTCCTTGATGGAAAACCCCACGGAAATGTAGCCTGGTGATTCCAGCTGCCTTGAATCAAAATGTCCTTCAGTACATTTGATACTCATTTTTTTACCAAAACTGGACAACCTTGAATCAAGGAATTAGGGATCCAATCCTTCAACAAGCGATACGATGAAATCCACGAAGCTACTCTGGTCTGCACTGTCGATGACGTTCAGTTGAAACCCATAATGAGGGCCTTACCATCAAACCCTCAAGTTCTTTCTCACTCATCTCTCCTTACATCTCAACTAGAGGGCCTTACCAACAACCCTCAGACTACCATACCAAACTAGAGGGGCTTACCAAACACCCTCAAGGCACCTACCCAACACGAGGGCCTTACCATCCACCCTCATTTTTATCAGTTAACAGAGGGCCTTACCACAACCCTCACCTACCTAACCAATAAGAGGGGCTTACCAACCACCCTCATATCCAGAACAAAATCTCTCATATTCTTGACGAAATCTACCTCGCAAGTGACATTTAAAAAGATCTCCCACAATGCTTTAAAATTTATAAATCTAAAATTTAACATTTGCGTTAAGGAAAGTAAAAATGTTAATTCTACTTATTTTATTGGTTGAATCCATGTCGGGGGGTTTTTTCAGCCCACTTGGAGTTGTATAAATAATGATTTAAACAGCTAAATTGTACACATAGGAAAGGTTACTCTCCATGCAGCTCCTCTCTTCTCAACCTAAATTGAAATTTCTTAGATTTATGGATTAAGTGTCTCTCAGAAGAATTCTGGGGCTGAATTTAATCATTGAAGCTGTACAAGGTGAATCCATGACAACAAGAATCTTTAAATGTAACTGGGTTCCGTGCAGTGATTTGAATACCCAATGCCCTTAGTTAATCTGTCTTATTAAAGCCAATTCCAAACATTCTGGCACTTATGCCTTTACACACCAAGAAAAAACAAAACAACAACAAAAAATAATAATTATCATTACCAAATAAGTGTCTTTTGTGCCATTTTTTACATGGCCTATAATATATAGTAATGTTTAGTAATATATAAACAGTAACAGTGTTATAGTGCAGTCACAGTTTCATGGGGAAAAAGGTCCATTTTGTATTGTTAATAGCGATACATGAACCATGAACCACAGGTGACACAGAAGTCACTTTCAAACCAAGCAGCTCTCTGCGGCAAATTTGCGAGACCAACTTGCACCCATAGCGAAATCATTTGTGGTCCTGTAATGCAAAATTCCTGGTTGGATTCTTATTAAAAAGACAAGCTTGCCAAAACAGCAAACAGCAAATGTGACTGCACCTTTTTTTTTAATCAGGTATTACATGTCAGGCAAATAACTTAAAACTAAATTAAAACATCTATTCTGCATGCTTTTAAAAAAAGATCAAAATCAAGAACAGCTTTCACTTTAACATAATTCTGCAACTGAGAGTTGCATGCATTGCAATACATCCAACCGGTTTCCTTTACTACACTGTTTCAAATGCAATGGTCCTACAGTCTAAATCTTGCAGAGTACAACCTCATTATTATCAGTAGATGGATGGCTTTAATAGAAGAGATTAATGACGGGCTCAAAATCACTACAACTGGCCCAAGCCGCATTCAATGACAACTGGAGGCCCTATGTTTAGCCCTAAATTGGGGCAGTGATTTGGTACACCTATCAACCTAGTATTAGATGAGGGGTGTAAAGAAATCTTACCCATCATACAAACCCATCATACCAACCATATACTGAGCTGTGGTAGTAGGGTGTAGATGTATCAAAACCATCATCATGATCTGCAAGCCAGCTCTGGCCAATAGCCATCAGAGATAGGCGGCTGCAGTAGCAATGAGAACAACACACAATTAATAGAAAGCATTGAGTCGCTCCGCAACACTTCAAATCATGAACGCCCATATGTGAACTGAGTTATAAAAAGCCTTGATATTAACGACTGCTTGTGCACCAGACATGAACAGGTGTGTAAGTATATGGGTCACCTTTTCCACTACAGGCGGCCTTAGCCTTTAGCTTACCATCACCGCTCCGGCCGGAAACACACTGCTATGTCACACTGCCTAAACATTACAGAGATGCCATAAAGTGGCAACATTCATCAGAATGTGTGTTTGGCTAACGCACAGCCACACGCCACTTTTCCCCCACATGTGCTGCACCGTCACACTCACACCAAATGCAACACACATACACACGGGGGCAAAAACAGGAATATACTACGAACGCAGACAAAATAGGGTTGACAAGCGGTCATACAAGCGCACACACACAAATGGAGTTTTATAACTTGACAGAGTTACACATTCTCATATGCAAGTTTTAAATGCTGAGTGGTTGGCTACACCTAAATATGTGGTCACTGCAGGAAAGAAAGCAAAAAAAAACTACAACAGATGGACTATGACCAATATAATTTGTTGCTTTAAAATAAAATATGAATTAATAGTTTTCAAGTGAAGAAAAGAATGAATGATTCATCGTACTAACAGATGGTGCAGCTGTTCTGGACATAGCTTTTAGACATTTTAGGAATTTAAAGAACGACGAGAAGTCTTGGTTACTCACAGTGCATGTCTCTCTCGTGTTCGTACTCAATGAACGCATAGCCTCTTGGTTTTCCAGTTTTCTTGCTGTACACAATATAGATCTAATAAAAACAGATAAATTCAGGGATCTGCAGGATAACAAATGGATGGGATGGTAGCATACTATGGAAAGGTCCATAACACATTTAGTACAACTAGGGCTGGGCGATAAATCGATTTTATCGATTAACTCGAATGTGTAGTTAATGTCGACTTGTTTGAATGAAAATCGGTTTTTCTAAAAAAAAAAAAAAAAAAAAAAAACGACATGTACTACGGAACTCCTTAAAGGGAATAAATACGAGATGGGAGATAAATATATATTTCAATACTTTCTTTTGCAGTTTTATCATTAGGTAATCATATATAAAATTGCGGGCATCAGTGATGCCCGCATTGAATGCCAGGCATTGAAACTGCTTTTGAATGCACGATGGCTTTTTAGTTTCACTTTGGAGATTCGCGATCGCACGTACTCCGTTTATACTACAGAGCGGCAGTATTACCACACATTGTACAGAATTAGATGTTTGTCATGGTGCTCAGGATCTGCAAATCGACCGTCATCGTCCTCCAGTCTCTCCTTACTCTGTTTATGTGGTAAGTGAAATTTTATGTACTGTAATGCCAGTATTTCCAATACATTGATTTATTTGTGGTGGACTGCCACAATATCAAAACTGACTGCCACAAATAGATAATGATTTTTTTTTTTCAAAAAGCTTTGACTTCGTTGAATAAACAAGCACTGCTCGTTTCAAAATCGAAAACACGGTGCGATGGTGTCTTTATATCACTGCATTTCTGAAGGAACCTGACTGTCTTCAGAAAATTTTGGATGTCGTCATTTCATCTTGCATATAATGTCTGATAAAGCAGTATTTGTGTGAGCAGAGCTAATTTGTGTACAGCGTTACCGGGGAAACCGCTATTTTCGCATCTAAAAGCGCTCTCTCCTGCTGGCAGACAATGAATTTGCATATATGCATACACAAATAGAGTCCAAGTCTGTGGGAAAACACTGGTAATGTAACAGGCAACCGTCAGCAATCGTTATTTGTTTTCCGTGCCTTTCTGAATACGGATTCACGATTCAGGCCAAAGGGCGTCACATAATTTTATGTCTTATGTTACGTTACATTTTATGTCATGTTACGTCATTTTGTGTTACATTTTTCACTGTCTTTTTGGCTTGTTGTTTCTGATTGCACTTTAACCCCAAGGGGGGAATCCAGATCAAATCCCAGAGGGAAAATCAAAACAAAATAAAGTTAGAACTTGTTTTGAACAATTTCTTTGTCATCTGCAGATTTAAGTAAGTAGGGGGAAAAAAAAAAAAAAAAAAAAAATCGATTTAAATCGTAAATCGGATTTTTTGTGAAAAAAATCGGGGATTTTTTTTTTAGGCCATATCGCCCAGCCCTAAGTACAACTTACCCTTTTGATAGGACCATAGACTTCAAACTCACGCCGTAGTTTGGATTCTGTGGTGTCATAATTCTGCATAAACAGGAAAAAAAAAAAAAAAAAAAAAAGTGTAAGATGTGTGTCTTCAGATCACAATCTCTAAACATTTAGATTCTTGTCAGTCAACAAATACTCACAATTCGAGCCACAAACAAGGTCTTAAACGCATCACCTTGTGCATTAGGATCATTGTGTGGGTCCCCTGTGGGAATACAGGAAGCAGTGTTTAAAGTTTTATAATAGAGTGTTGTATTGGTTTAGTTATTAATGGGTTAACTTACATAGCTTCAGTTCTGTTTCCACCACAACTTGCCTTCTTTCCATCTTCTCCCTTCTCTGCAATTCAAATAACAATGGACAATATTACAAAAAAATAAATAAATTCAGTTACACTTTATTTTAAGCTGTCCTTGTTACAGTGTAATTATACATTTAAGTACTGAGTAATATTATTCAACTACGTGTACTTACTATAGGGTTAGGATTGGGGTTTGGTTTAGGATTACTTGCATGTATTTATGCATAATTAATTAAAATAGTAAGTACATGTAACCTGTGTAACAAGTGTGTGTAAAATAGTGTAAAACAGTGTTACCATAAATTCCCATGAGAGAATCTCCCATGTACTCATTTTCAAGAAACACATGAAATTGCTCAATTAATTGTACTAAACAGATTTTCCTACTCACAGAATCACTTCAATGCATCAAATTTATTAAATAATCTTAAAAATAATCTGTTCGCCATCTTGAACTCATAATCCCACTGAATAAATGTCCGTCAACAAGCTATAAGCCATTCAGCATTAGAAACCATGAGTAAACTTCCCACAGAAACTTTAATCAAAACTTGCTCACCTTTCTCTCCAACCTCTCCTCCCGCGTCTCCGCTCTTGTAGGTGGTGGCGCATCTCTGGGGTCCTAACCAACAGTAGGTAACAAAACATTATTATATAACAATACCACATAACACTGATCAAAATATCTTTTGTAATTCGCATCCTGCATGCAAAAGTCTTATGATCAAAGACTTGATCTAAAATCTTTACGGTCAGTCTTTTTTTTTTGGTTTGTTTTAGATCCATAAAATAATCTTTTACATAAAAAGCACCTCAAAATGCCGGATGAAAGGGGCAATTCCGCAGTACGGCTGGTTGTGATGTTTCTCATGGGGAAGCTTCTCCAGTTGAGGCAGGAACGGTATCGGGTCCCGCGGGGCAAACAATGCCAACAGGTTCGGGGGAAGAAACTGAGTCATTGTTCAACTAGGAAAAAGAAATTAAAACTGATTAATGAATAACCCAGAACAACCTTTAACATATACCCCAATTACCAGATCTGTGCAGTTACGGTGGGTAAATGATTAAGAGGAGGAGATTTCAGCTACTCCGTGATGGATCAAAACACAACAGGGACACAGTGAACATATCGGGTAAACTTAACCTGAAAACATAGTGTTTTTCTAGTCCAAACATTTTCCAGTATCTGTATCAGTAAAGTAACACTCCCTAAATGTTTTTCGGGAAGTTAGCAGCTAGCAGTGCCTGCTACCTCGGTTAGCTTCTTGCAAACAAACATCACTATACTCGCATTACATTATTGATTAAATAAGCATTTTCAGTAGTATGCTAAGACATAGCAAACAAATCGAAACGCTTCACACAAGCAATGGAAGTGCACGTTCTGTAACACACATGTAAACCTAAACTCAGTAAGATTAGAGTCAGCTCTACTAATTCGCCGTTTCTACTGATCAGATCAGAGAACGCCAAAATTTCCACGGGCCTCCTATAGTCAATTACCTCAGCTTTTCATGCGGTTCCGACAAAACCTCCGATTTTAGCGCAAAACCCCTTTGCGTTTGTCTGTATGCAATCTTCGTTTGTGAACTTTTTAAACCCCTTTAGTATTTTGTGTGTATTTCGGCCCACACAATACCCAACGTGTACTCTCACCAAGCTGAACGAGTCGTTCCTTTCTTAAAATGGCGCGAGGCCGTAAACCACGCTTGTATTTTACGACGTTTGTACTCTCCTAGTGGAGCTTTCTTCTTCTTCTTCGATTTTATGGCGGGTAGCACCAACATTAAGGTGCATTATCGCCACCTACTGTATTGGAGTGTGAACCAGCGTTTACCCATTTCATGTAATATAAAAAAAAGGGGAAAAAAAAGAAAAGAAAAGACTAAATTCTCTTAATCAGCTCTGTTCTCTTGAGATAAAGAAATAAACTTTCTAAACCATAAGTAACTATATTTTTAAGCTTTAATTCATCTATTCCCATCTTTCTAAGTTCATTTTTCATTACTTCTCGTTCATTAGTATACTTTTGACAAACACAAATAACATGTTCTACTGATTCCTCTGTTCCACAGTGCTCTAGTGGAGCTTTACATTAGGGGCGTGGTTAAGTATTACAAAATAAAAGCTTTGATTAGATTCCAAAATCTTGCATTTCCAGAAGTTAACTTTACTTAATATTTTGGAGTTGTATTTTGATGTTTAACTCCCTTGTGTAATATTCTTATGCCTTCTTTGGTTTCTTTTTTCTTACTTTCTTACGTTCCTTCTCTCTCATATAAATATAATAATTATAATAATAAATATAATAATAATGCTTATTATTTAATTCACCTTGTGTCATGCCTGCCTCCAAAATTTGCCTGAAAACGATTAAGTACACATTTGTAATAATAGTAACATATGAAAACACCCTTATATGCACTTCCACCGATCCAACAATTCCTCCCAAACACAAGAGGCACTATAACCGCAGTTCCCAATATTTACTCTGTGCTTTGTTTTCTTACGTAGTTAAAGATGGCGGAGTCGGAAGAGCCAAAAACAACCTGCAAGTTTCTTTTTAAGAAGTCAAGCAAGAAATTTTCTGCACGGAAAAGAAATGCAAGTGATAGCGATAAAGGTACTTAGTTGTTATTTTTCCTCAGTGTTCGCTAATGCATGTTTGGACTGAGCAGTATTGTGTGGTCCGTACAGTGAGCTCTACGTTTAGTCATTGTTCACGCTCAACACATCTCTCCAGTTCACAATGGATTAAATCAGTATTTGTGTGTGTTCATCAGACAGAAGTAGCGGCGGGGAGGGCAGTGCTGTGGTCAGAAAGAAGAAAGCTGCTGTCACGAACCCCATGATTCAGAAAGTATGTCGGTATTTTATATGTTTCTCGTAATCTGCATTATTTGTCTTTTACGAAGCTGTTGTTGACACTGAAGCCATAACCACCAGTTATATACTGCACAACCCACCTTACAGACAAAGAAAGTGGAGAGGGAAGAAGTCTCATCAAGCGAAAGTGAAGAGAAAGAAGACCAGAGTGTCAGTGTCTCTTACAAGTCGACTCGGTCAGCGGTGAGTCTGTCAGACAGTATTTACCTTATGTTTCATATACGATGATATGATTTATTATGTACCAAGCCTTAAATGAAGACTGTAAATTATTTCATTACTACTTACGATTTCACATTTCTGCTGACCAGAGCTTTGACCAGAGCAACTGAAACATTTGATTTTTTGTAATTCAGAGTATTACTGTGTTTGTTGCAGAAACCAGAGGGACCAGATGACATGGGAGCCACTGCTCTTTATCAGTTGGACACAGAGAGGGACAAAGATGCTCAGGCCATTTTTGAGCGCAGCCAGAAGATTCAGGAGGTACAGTTGACAGCAATAACCAGCACCAGTAGTGTAAATTTAAGTTTATTTGTATAGCGTGCTTTTCAATAGTGTTTGTGTTTCAGAATTGTTTAATCAGTACTCAGTAGTTTCAGTTATAAAAAATACCTGTAAATTACTCTACAAAAGATAATCTTGCTATTTTTGTCAATTCAGTTCAGTTATTTAGTGAGTTCATTTGATTTCACATACAGCAGAATCAATACATTTTATTAAATAGTAATTGTCTAAGCACATAGTTGAATACATTTATTAGAAAAATTAGCCTCTGTGACTTATAAAAACAAGTGGAAACAATCTTATAATTCAACAGATATTATAACAAGCTTGCTTTTAAAGATAGTTAACATTTTGTATTTTCTCACCCTCATGTCTTTTTAAAATTGTACGATTTTCTTTCTCACGTTGAAATCAAAAGAAGATGCTAAGCAGGATGTTCATGCTGCTTTAAATCAAAACCAAAAAAAGAAAAAATGATCAGCAGAAGTATCATAAATAAACAACTTTTGTGTTATTCAAAGCAGAAAATCTCTCTCAAGCTCAGCTCTAAAATCTTATTTGTATGATTTACATATGTGAATATTCAAACTTGATGCATACAACAGCAGAATTGTCATTTTTGTGTGAACTGTTTCTTTAAAGTTGGAATGAAACGTGTAGTGACCAGTAATTTTGGCTGTATTGTGATGTATGTCTAAAAAGAAATCAAATGTAGAGTGGGACTTATTTCAATCCATTAGTTGTTGATTGGATGGAAGCAGATCTGAATGTGAGCTTGCAGTTAATTATAAGAGATAGGGGTGCAGTGTAAGTGAACTAATGACTGGAAAAGTCAATCGTTCCACCGGAAGATTCAGTTATTACATTTTAATTAAATATTATGGTAAAAATGATGAAAAAAGAAACATACATAGATGATCCGTTCACAGTAAGAGCATTAAGATGCACAAATAGATAGGTGAATTTCCATTTCATGCTGACAACAATAATCACAATCTTTTAATTCAGTGACATGCCTGTATTTTAATTCTAGGAGCTCTCTGGTAAAGATGACGATAAAATTTATCGCGGCATCAATAACTACCACAAATACATTAAACCCAAAGACTCCACCATGGGCAATGCTTCATCTGGTATGGTCAGGTGAGTCAGGATAAATGAGCAGCTGAGCCTGTTTACTGCGACTGTATCTGTTTTTGAGGACACGCAGCGTTTAACTGATGTTAATGATGTCTTGTATGTGATAGGAAAGGACCAATCAGAGCGCCTGAGCACCTGAGGGCCACAGTACGGTGGGATTACCAGCCTGACATCTGTAAAGACTATAAAGAGACTGGCTTCTGTGGGTTTGGAGGTGAGCAAGCAACAGATTTCCTCTCTTTTTTTGTCATTCTTTTGAGGTTCATGTGAACACCCACAGCAATATTCATTGCAGAAATGAACGTGGCTTTTGTTTTTATTCTCAGACAGCTGTAAGTTTCTGCATGACCGCTCAGACTATAAGCACGGCTGGCAGATTGAGCGAGAGCTTGAAGAAGGACGATATGGGGCAAATGGTGAGCCATGTTTAGGTACAGGTCTTTAGGTAAACGTCACTTCTTTTGTTCTGTTTTCTGACTTATTGTTTATCTCACAGATGAGGAGAACTATGAAGTGAGCAGCGATGAGGAAGATCTTCCTTTCAAGTGTTTCATTTGTAGAGATACATTTAAAAACCCCATTATTACAAAGTAAGTGCTACATTAAGCCATGGCCAGTTTGAATTGCAAATGCTATTCCCTACTCTTACCACAGCACAAATCCACATGATTTTGCTTCAGTATCTCATATCTAAATCATTTGACATTGTGTTTGCATGTGATAGCCACATATTTGACTGTGGAACGAGTATGGCATTCTCAGTAAGTATGATGTCTTTGTTTTCCCAGGTGTCGGCACTACTTCTGCGAGGCCTGTGCTCTCCAGCACTACCGCAAATCTAAGCGCTGCTACGTTTGTAACCAGCAGACCAATGGTGTCTTCAACCCTGCCAAAGGTGCATATCTTATACTTATAAATCTTGAATTGAACACAACATACACTACTGTTCAAAGTTATGGGGTCAGTGCAGTTTTTTGTCAAGAAATGAATACCTTTATTCAGCAAGGATTCATTAAATTGATCAGAAGTAACATTTAAGAAATTTATTTTAAAAAATCCTGAAAAAAATGAAATCATTGTTTCCGCAAAAAAAATTTTTTTTTCAAAAGCATAAAAATAAAAACTTTTGAAAGATTGTTTATTTCAAGGTGTAAAATTATTTTGCATTAATCCATCAATAATTGGTAGACGCCCAGATGCTTTCACTCACTAATATCCTATATTATTTGAAATGAAGAATAAGAAACTAATTTAAGTGTATTTTTTCCTCAGAGCTCATGGCTAAGATGCAGAAACACCAGGCAGCTGATGACCAGCCTCCATCAGATGAGGATGACTAGCACCACACAGTTTCCCCTTCTGTTTTACTTTTGTTGTTCAGATTCCCTCTGAGTTGTACATTTTCAAAACCTTTGAAATAAACATACTTTTTTTGTATGTCTTTTTTGTAGAACTTTTTTTTTTAGAAATTTCACAGGATAAGAAGTTTTAGTAGTCGTTCTATGAGAAAAGGAAAGCCCGCACAACAACTATAACAATAATGACACAAAGGTACAATATCACTGTTATTAACTTCAGCTGATGAAGGCTTAAAGCACTGAGAGCCAATCAGAATCCACCCGGCATTAAAGAGCTGACCTGATATTGGATATTTGATTGTTAATGCTTGTTTATTCTTTTTTTTTTTTTTTTTTTTTTTTACATTCAGGTTAAGTGATTGTTGTTAGATGATGGCAAAGGTTGCTCTTTAAAAACATGACTTAACATAGTTAAATATAATCTTAAGCAGATCTAAAAAAATTTATACTGTATATTGTAATGTGATATCTAAATTTAGTTTTTTATTTAGGCAAAATAGTATAGAATTTTAATATCTGCCATTTATTGGTTGTCGGCCATAACATTAAAATAATTATCAGCTTATATGTAAAGTGCATTCCCTATTATAAACTAAACATTATATAGAGAAATCATTATTGCAGAAGCTGTTTTTCAAAATGGGTTGTAATGTAACAAACAGCATTGGTAAAAACGGCAAACAAGGGTTGACATTTGTGCAGTCGCAACATTTATTCCATTTGACCAAGAGGTAAATATGCTGAAAGTACACAAACGGTCCACTGAAGTACTTCCTCCTGTAACGCATGCCAAGAACAGAAATGAATCTCAGCAGAAATGCAACTAATGTTTTAAAACTAATAACTACACCAGATAGCAGGCAAAAACTAAATCTTGTCCTCCAGCATATTTCTGGTGTCGTCAACTTTTGTGCTAGGGGAAGAATCTCTGAGAATTTGACATTTTAATCCCCACAATCCATCCATAAACTGAACAGTGCTATGTTTAGGTTGACTTTACTGACAGCTCTATATGCTTCATTGGACAAATATGCTAGAAGACATGGGAATTCAACTGTGAACCTGTTTTGCTGTAAGCTGGTAAGACATTCATAGAGTGTCATTAGTTCAGGTGAAACGCATAGAACAGGCTTTAGTAGCCTCAAGTGGTCACCATTGGTCACCATTGTCAGTCTGTAAGAGTTTGCGCAGTGCATGCCTCAGGCTTCAGTCCATGCTTCTGAATGCATTAGCAAGGCTATGGCAGCTGCTGGTTTTTCATTTCTCTTTTTATAGTCTGTTCTTATAGTTTCAGTGATATACACAAAATCACAAAAGACAACAAGAAACATCCCAGAGTCTCTTGTGACATTTTTGAAGCTCTTTGTAATGTCTATAACACATTTGCATAACACCGGCCTTCCCTTTTTCTCCCCTAAAACACAACAAAAACAACAAAAGCATTCAATTCTCATTAAGAGTCCTACGGTAACTCCTCCCATTCCGTCCAATCCATCGTTCCTTCATTTCTCATTCATTTAATGTCAAAAGTCCCAGTCATCCACATCCAGCTGGCTGAGATCAGACTCTAGACTGGCCAATCCAGTGGGAGAATCCTGAGGCTGCATGCACTCTAGGCTGCTGATTGGAGAAACTGGACGCAGGAGCTCAGGAAGAGCCTCGGATGGTCTTCGCTTTATCTGCAACGTTATAACGTTATATAGACCACAACAATACACCAAAAGTCGCATTTATTTATATGTGACCCTAGACCACAAAACCAGTCATAACGGTCAATTTTTTGAAATTGAGATTTATACATCATCTGAAAGCTGAATAACTAAGGACACTATTTGGCTGAGATACAACTATTTAAAAATCTGGAATCTGAGGGTGCAAAAAAATCAAAATACTGAGAAAATCGCCTTTAAAGTTGTCCAAATGAAGTTCTTAGCCATGCATATTACTAATCAAAAATTAGGTTTTGATATATTTATGGTAGGAAATTTACAAAATATCTCCATGGAAAATAATCTTTACTTAATATCCTAATGATTTTTGGCATAAAAGAAAAATCGATAATTTTGACCCATACAATGTATTTTTGGCTATTGCTACAAATATACCCATGCTACTTAAGACTGGTTTTGTAGTCCAGGGTCACATATAGCGCTTTATACAATGCAGATTGTTTCAAATCAGCTTCACATTAATAAACGGGAAAATGTGTGTTAATGTTGTAAAATTATTCCATTATGAAACACATTAAATTTGAGCAGCTCTAAAGAAAACAATAGTGTCTTAAATTAGTTCAGTGTTGTTTCAATTCAGTTCAATAACTTTGTCAATGTTGCAAATTTCATAAAATATCATGTCTTTACTGATCACATCTCATTAAACATTCACGTAAGTGAACTTTACCTTGTTGTCATTACTTGGATGATCAACAAATGTTGTTCAGAACAAACAAGGACCTCACGAACAATAACAAAACAAATGTTGATCATTCAGATAATGATTACAAGGTGAAGCTCACTTACGTTTTCCACAACACTGTGAATATTTAATGGGATGTGTTTAAAAAAAAAGACATGAAAGATTAGAATTGTTTGTGCTGTTAGCTTAAGCACATTTTGTTTGTCTATACTGATTTTGATGAAGGCCAGATGACATTATGACATTTTTTTTTCTTGGCACTGTATGTCAGATATTTCCCCTGAAGAAGGTAAGACTCACCTGTTTGAAGAAGGAATGGCCTATCAGAGAGCTGGCAGAAGGTCTGTGGGAAGACATAACAACATACATTTAGTCTATTTATTACACCACAAAAGTATCCATTATTTTTCTGAAACTTTTTATGCTACAGTTACTGGATCACTACTACAGCCTGGATCACTTTCATTATAAAGTAATGAGTGGTCAGGCCATTCCTAAAATTTTTCTTTTAGTGTTCCATAAAACAACAAAATTATTTACCTTTTCTCAGGATCTCTCTGTAGACAAAGTTCCACAAAGGCATGAAAGTGATGACTGAATGTCCGGCTGTATGGGTTTCCTCCGGAGGAGGATGAGGGCTCTCCGTTAGTGTGGCGAGCTCCCCCGGCAGCGGGGCCCTCGCAGATCCCAGAGTCGGCCCCAGAGCGAGACGGTTTCATGCTCAGTTCTTCAGGGGGGATGGTGGTGGTGTCCAGCAGGCAGGGGACTGTCCCATTCAACTTCTCTAACAACATCTGATACAGGCAAAGAGACAGTGTATCAAGTTAAATGTAAGATAATAAGGAGAGAAAGCAAAAAGAGGTCGATAAAAAAGCAAGTGTTTGCCTTACCTGTGTAGCAGGCATGTCTTTGAAGGGCACATGTCCATTAGCTAGCTCACATGCAGTGATGCCCAAACTGTAAATGTCTGAGCGAAAGTCATATCCCTGAAGATTCTATAATATGCACATATATAATATAATTTCCAAAGTATTACATAGTACACAGTACTGTTTAAAAGTCTGGGGTCAGTAAGATCTTTGAATGTTTTTAAAACAAGTCTCTTATGCTCAAAGGATGCATTTATTTTTATCAAATATATTCTGAAATATTATTAACATTTAAAGTAATCATTTTCTATTTGAACAAATTTTAAAATTAAATTTATTCTTGTGAAGGCAAAGCTGAATTTTCAGCATCATTACTCCAGTCTTCCGTGTCACCTGATCCTTCAGAAATAATTCTAATATGCTGATTTACTGCTCAAGAAACATTTCTTATTTTTATAAAAAAAATCTTACTGACCCCAAACTTGAGATCCAACGATCCAATATATCCAACGTACCTGCTGCAAAACCTCTGGACTTAGCCAAGGTAGTACTTTAACACTGTACTGGGGAAAATCGTGTACAACACGTGCTCTCTGACCGTGACGGATCAAGCTGAAGATACTCCTAAGACCGGACAGATACACCTGTCCATCTGCTGAAATCAGGATGTGGCTTGCCTTCACACTACTATAGACATAAATTGAGATGATAAAAAAAAAATACTTCAATATTCTTGTAGCACCTACATTAAATCAGGCTGAGAGTCTGGTGTAGTTGTTGATTTATTAACCTATTTGACTAATAATAAGGACAACAAATCATGAGTGTATACATGTTCCTCACCGGTGAACGTAACCCATCTGATGTATGTACTCAAGCGCTCTCAGCACACCCAGCAGGATGTAGGCTATTGTCTGCTCATTCAAACCGTCAGTAAAATGTGTACTGATCAAGTCTCGTGCAGACCCTGATGGAGAACAGAAATACAAAGGAATGGTTAGAAAACACATTTAGAACTGGTACTATGAGCTGTTTAGACTGATGCCGAATGACTCAGCTAACCATAGGCCATGAAGGGTGTGATCACCCACAGCTCATTCTCAGCGATGAAGACGCTCTTGTTTGGGAGGATACAGGGGTGGTGGAACAGCTTAGACACATGGAGCTCTCCCTTCAGAAAAACAGAGAAAGTGGTTGCAATGCTTATGTATATATGCTGACAATATGCACGACTAATAGACTAGTTAATTATTTGTTCTGCACCAACTAGTCAACTAATAAAAACACTAAACCTCTCAAGACACAAATTGAAATACACTTTCACACTGAATCAATGTTGTTATTGCTAACTATTAAAATTTTGTTAATTGAAATAAAAATGAAATACTATAAAATATAAATATTAGATAAAAACAGCTTTAAAAAAAAAGAAATATCCTGACAAGAACTGAATAAGTTTAAGCTGAAGTACTAAAATTACTAAATATAACACTGAAATAAAAATAATCTACAATAAATTTCTCAAACTACAATAAAAATGGAAATTGTAACATACAAAAGGAAATTCAAAAAATAATAAAAACTGTATATTATATATATTACTGTATATGATATGCTACAGTATATAAAACCAACACTGAAACAAATCCTACAATAAGTTTCTTAAACTACAATAAAAATGCAAACCGTAAAATATAAAAAAAGAAATTCAAAAAGTAATAAATTCTCTAATAGTATAATATGCTACAGTGTATGTAAATAATACTAAATAATAGTAATATAACATTGTACTAGATCCCTCTCTCTCTCTCTACACTACCAGTCAAAAGTTTTTGAACCCGAAGGTCGTGGGTTCGAGTCTCAGGTCCGGCAGGGATTGTAGGTGGGGGGAGTGAATAACCAGCACTCTCTCCACCCTCAATACCACGACTGAGGTGAGACCCTTGAGCAAGGCACCAAACCCCCAACTGCTCCCTGGGTGCCGCAGCATTGGCTGCCCACTGCTCCGGGTGTGTGTTCACTGCTGTGTGTGTGCACTTGGATGGGCTAAATGCAGAAAACAAATTCCGAGTATGGGTCTCCATACTTGGCCACAAACCCCTTCCCTTTCCCTAAAAACAGTAACATTTTGAAATATTTTTAGTATTTAAAGTAACTGCTTTCTATTTGAATACATTTTAAAAAGTAATTTAGATTAAAAAGTAATTTTAATTAAATAGTAAAAAAGAATTCTAAATTTTACTGTTTTTGCTGTACATTGGATCAAATAAATGCAGGCTTGGTGAGTAGAAGAGACTTCTTTAAAAAACATTACAAATTTTACTGTTCAAAAACTTTTGACTGCTAGTGTGTGTGTATATATACTGTATATATATATAGATATATATATATATATAGATATATATATATATATATATATATATATATATATATATAGACACACACACACTATATATATATATATATATATATATATATATATATATATATATATCCTTGTATATATCCTTGCTGTCACCTGTACTGACCTGTAAGTAACTGACCATGTCATTGGTACAGGAATCCAGGTCAATGCGCCGGATGGCCACATACTCTCCTGTGGGTTTGTACCTGGCTAGGTTCACTGTCATCAAGTCCTCCAAACCTCGACCTACACAAGCAGAGACAGACACACACATCATCATCATCAGCTGGAATCACAGACGCTCCTCACAGAGATGTGTGCTCTAGTGCCATGCAGCCTTGGCCTCACCTATGACAGCGCGCAGCTCATAGGTGCTGTTGTCTGGAAGAAAGCTTCCCATGGTGTCTCTGCGTGGGAGAGGGCTCAGAGACTCTTGACTGTCCTCATGGGCCTGATCCAAAAAAAAACAAAACAAAAAAAAAACAGTCACAGTGCAAACTGACCATGGTTGTGTCTCGATCCACTTCCTGATGTCAGAGTATATTGTGAACTTAAAACTCAGGCATTACAATGGGCCGTAATCTACCAAATACTGAGACACTAGGGAGCAGATTGAGACACACCTCAGGTCCCAGAACATGTCGTTTGCCTATGCAACGCTATCAAAACCTTTTAACATACTTAAATTATTAGGTTGTGAACCCTGTGATTTATTAGAGGTGCATCTATGAAAGTGGTTTGTGGGTACTCAGTCATACAGTGAGCCAACAAATTATTTCAACACTTAATTCACACATTATTACATCAGATGACCAAATATCAAATCAAATGTCATCTTAAAGAAATGTGCTTATTCACCTCTCCAAGCAAAATATTTCATGAAAAGAAGCTTGTTAGTTTATAAAAGATAAAACAACAGATAAACTGTTCAAAATGAAGACGAAATATACTTGGACAGTTTTCTAGTGGTCAAGTGGAATGCGATGTTCAAAAGGGCCAGATTTTAAAAAAATAAAAAAATAAATAATACTTTTTTCAGCAAGAATGCATTACATTGATTGAGAGTGACAGTAAAGACATTTATAAGTTTACAAAAGATTTATTTTTAAA
This sequence comes from Tor tambroides, assembly GCA_021397915.2. Classification (NCBI taxonomy): domain Eukaryota; kingdom Metazoa; phylum Chordata; class Actinopteri; order Cypriniformes; family Cyprinidae; genus Tor; species Tor tambroides. The sequence goes on along the minus strand of JAFVLL020004742.1, from coordinate 55,160 downwards.
ATAAATGCTATTCTTCTTCTTTCTATTCTGAAGAAATCCTGAAAAAAAACTATTGCTATTTCCAAAAAAGTATTTGTTTTTTAATAATTAGAAATATTTTCTGAGCAGCAAATCAGCATATTACAATGATTTCTGAAGATCATGTGACACTGAAGACTGGAGTAATGATGCTGAAAATTCAGCTTTGCTATCAATTTTAAAACATATTCAAAAATAAAAGTTATTTTAAACTGCAATCATTTTTCACAATATTACTCTTTTGATCAAATAAATGCTTTATTTGATGTTTTGTTTCTAATGCGCACATACATTTTAGGCACAATTTAAGTGTCCAAATACATTTTTGACTTACTGTATATTCAAAGATATCATAGGGAGTTTGGAAAATAATATAGTGAAACATAAAATACTCGATTTGTCATTTGAATGTGATAAAGCATCAACCTTTAATGTTTCTGACAGGATTTGTGTCAATGTGCAAGCAGTGTTTGGGTAGCAAAGTGCATGTTAGCTTTCCTTCAAATGCATCATAGTATTTTGGGATATTAACCAAATATACTATGACCATCAATGTCAGTTTCAGTGAATTAGGAAACGTTTCAAGAATACACACATACAGTATACAATCACAGACACTGATGCCACTGTTGTGATAACAGCACAAACCAACCTGGTTTTGAAGAGGGGAAGGTTTTTTTTTTTGTTTTTTTTTTATTGCGTATACACTGATAAATCCCAGCCATTGCAAAGCTCGTCAGAGAGTCATACAGATCAAGTACTGAGGAACGCCAGATTATGGCTAATTAAAGATTCGGTTCAACTGTTCTGAGATTCAGTACGAGACCAAGAAGTTGAAAACTGCAGCAGGAATGGCTTCACAAAACTCTGCGTATTTGCAAAAGCATATTCTAAGCATCAAATAAACTACAATCCACTGTGTTGCATTTAGTTATAGACATGCATGATCCCATGAAGATCAAATACTTTTTTACTTACATCAAAGCTTGCCACTGAACTTACAGATAAGAATATTAATTCCTCACACATACAATAAGAGCATCTGTCAGTGGAGATCATGCAGGTCATTTTATGCCCTTTGAAGTGTTGGCAGGACTACTTCAGTGAACAGTGCAGCAAGGCCAGGCTTTGACAGGATGACTCCATGTGTCGCATTAACACAGTGAGCATCATCCCACTCCACATGCTTAAGTGACCAATGACAACATCACCATTGTTCCTGGTGTCGGTTCGTTCTTTGTGACAACTCTTATGAGTCAATTTCGTAAGATAGATGTCCTAATATTGCATCAATGAGGGGCAATGCCGAATTAGTCTCACTGATTCACTCTGCAGACTATGTGTCAATCTATGAGGTGAGAGGGCATTAACAGTAAAACACCAATACACAAAACACAGACTAAACCTTTATGTTCTTAAAGGGATAGTTCACTTTGAAATTAAAATTTGATATCTATCAGCTTACCCCAAGGGCATCCAAGATGTAGGTGTCTTTTTTTCTTCAGTAGATCCAATTTTGATATTTTTAGGTCAAACCGTTCTAGTCGGTCAGTCATATAATGGCAGGTATAGGTCACTGTAACTATAAGAGGGAAAAAGAACATGCACAGAGAAATCCAAATTAAACAATTCCCCGTCGTAACTACATATTGATGGCCTAAGACATGAACCGAGCGGTTTGTGTGAGAAAATGAACAGTATTTATATCGTTTTTTACCTCTTGTACACAACCATGTCCAAGTGATCTGAGTGCGCGCACGCATCCGTGGTGCCAGAGCCGCTGGGCCTGGACGGTCTGTGCAAGCTACTGGGAGCTACTGAAGTGGATCTCTGCGCCAGAGCACTGGGTTGTGAGCACATGCGCTGATGCAGACACCGGATGGACTCATATCACTTGACATGGCATAGTACAAGAGGTGCAAACTACAGAACATTTGTCTATTTTCTCACACAAACCGCTCGTTTCGTGTCTTAGGCCATCAATGTGTAGTTACGATGGGGAATTGTTTAATCTGGATTTCTCTGTGCATGTTCTTTTTCCCTCGTATAGTTACAGTGACCTATACCTGCCATTATATGACTGACCGACTAGAACGGTTTGACCTAAAAATATCAAAATTGGATCTACTGAAGAAAAAAAAAGACACCTACATCTTGGATGCCCTTGGGGTAAGCTGATAGATATCAAATTTTAATTTCAAAGTGAACTATCCCTTTAATTAGCCTATCTGCTGAATCAGACCAGCTAATCATCATTAAATAAAGAAACGTTCCATTAACATCACTCTAAGCTTTTGTTTGCCTTTCTTAAAGGGACAGCTCACCAAAAAATTCAAACAGTGTCATCCTTTGGACTACCACATGATTTCAGAAATTTAGATTTTTTTTTTTTTTTAAAGAAAAGAATACTTTTATTCAGCAACAGCACATTAAATTGACCAAAAGTGACCGTAAGGATATTTATAATATTACAAAATATTTCTATTCAAATGTTTAATGCAAAAAGTAAAATACATCATGAATGTAGTTTTAAAGGCATGCTTTACACAGTTTTTCAGTATAAACAGAGGAAGTAGGATATTTCCTCATTTTATTTCATATGCATAAAGAAATAAACATTTTACTAAAACAGTTGGTAACAATTTATTTTAATGTGTCCTTGTTACATGTTCTTACTATTATAATAACAATTAATTATGCATAATTACATGCAAGTAACCCTAAGCAAGTACATGTAGTTAATTAATATTACTCAGTACTTAAATGTATAATTACACTGTAACAAGGACACCTTAAAATAAAGTGTAAAGCAAACATTTAAATGTATAAAAAACAGATTTCCATGAACAGTTCGAGTAACAATGCAAATGAATTTCAAAGTTGTGAATGAAAATGTTTTTAATTGCATTTACCAAGTCCATTTTTGCAAGTTAATCAGACTAATAAAATTGTCTTAAATAATTTATATATTATTAAAATTGTGTCTTATGCTTGCAAATCACAAGACACATAAAAATTATGAAAACAGATACCACACTTTGGCAACATAATGGTCAAATCTTGTAGTGAATTTTTGGGTGAACTAGCCCTCATATCTATCTATCTGTTCTTTAACATGATTGTTTAATTCAGGTTCTTAATTATGTATTACATTACTGGGAAACTGAACTGCAAGTTTTCGTTTCCCGTTGGTTTATCAAGCACTTCTTACAATAATAAAGCACTGTACCCAGAGAGTTTTATGGGACCTCATCTTTCTTTTCCCAACTTAAATACAAGCACTTCCCTCTTCTGGAGCCTCAGTCTGAGCGAGTGTGGAATTACGAGTGTCACAGCAGCACGATGAGCGCATGCAGGCAAACACAGGAGCACAAGGGATGTATTCATCTGAGCACGCGCGCACACGCACACACACCCACACACACCCACCATTAATCTTACATTTGCACACTTACACAGGCACACACCATCTCACATGCTCACACACGCACAACTGTCACACATCAACAGGCGGATGGAAAGCTGGAAGATATTCCGCACTTACTTTCCTTAGTGGGCTTGCCTGAGTTTGCTCTGGTGTAGAGAAACCATGTAAGTGATGCAAAAGATACACATACAAACAAACAATCTGCCTTTAAAGTGGTTCTCACAAATTTAACAAACACCTCAATGGAACAGCTTTAGTTTTCTGAGAGTCAGCATCCTTCCAAGCAACATCCTCCTTGCAATTTAATACTTTTTATTTTTATTTTAAATACAATTAAAATAGATACTTTGTCTAAAATAAAAAATAATGCAAGAAACATAACGCAAAAAAAAACCTGTATCATAAATATAAGTATCCATCAAATGTTTTTATGGTCTGGTCATAATTTATAGCATATAATAATCTACACTGTGTTTTTTCCAAGAACCTTTTACCAATTCCAAACCACATCAATCTTAATAACTACTATTGACTTTGTATTTAATCATTTCAAAGTGATATATGATTGTCCATGAAGGCTGGAAGTCAAAAACTCCTTATATTCAGGTGTGCCAAATTATTTCGCATGTTTTCTATTACAGATAAAATGAGCCAAAAAAAGAGACTGAACTTAGACTAAAAGTCAAAAATTATTAAATGCCCATGAGAAGGATGCAATACTAATGCAATAACAGAATTTTCAAAGTTAGGGCATGACCATTGGGTAGCGAAATACTCATTGGGTCAGCAGAGTCAGAAAAAACAGGTGGAGAAGAAAAGACAAAATTCTTCACCTTAAAGTGGAAGTGAAGCAGTCAGTTAAGTTTACATTATTTAGTAAAGTGATTTCCACTTTGATTAAAAAATATATAACAAACGTGATTAATGTAACCATTTTAAAGAAAAAAGGTTGTTTTGTTATAGCTTTTGGAGTAAGGGCGCCGCCATCTTGCAGTATCACAGCGTGTGACGTCACGGGGTTGGTTCTAGCTCTGACATTTGTGTTATATCTCGCAGTTCTTTACATTTTGAACTTGCATGTTTTGGAAATGGAGGAAGATGACCTTGAAAGCACTATTGGGTGTCACCGTCAGTCAACTACTATGCATTTAGTCGATACGGCAATGGGACAGAGCAGTAGGGGTTGGAAATCAGTCCTGAACCTGCTGGTTTGGGGTAAAGTGCGGATCGGAAACAATACTTGTTTACGTGAATACTCCTCAAGACTGTCATTCTGATTTGCTTTTGTGTGCATTTGCTGATGAAGGCATGAAAGAAAGCTCAATTTGGTACTCACGTGCTGTGGCTTTCTGTGTGTGTGCGGCGCCACCTGCGCGAACAGAAATGATCTATGACAATGCGCGAGTACCGCATTTAATTAAATCTCTTTCAGAAAATGTCTATCACAGCATGTAAGTACTGCATTGAAATCTGTTTCGTGCTGTCTCATGCTTGAATGGCTTAAAACACTTTAATATTTAAACTGACAAGGCTTAAAACACATGAGAATGATAAACTTTATTGAGCAAGCAGCACTGGCCCAATCGTTCAGAGAGGTGATTGGTTAAACACTGCGTCCTGTTAACAGCAGGAAAGCTAATTGTATTCGCAGGTGAACATAAAATATTATACATACAACTGGTGAACCAGTCAATGTAATGCATATGTCTGAATGGTCTGAGTAACAATAAAATGCGACATGAATGATACTGTATGAAGCGTTGTTTACATCAAGTTGCGCCTCACATTATGAAAACAATGTTTGGGATACCACGATCAAAACTTATCATATAGACAGTTTGATGTTGAATATTCATCCAAATGATGATGAAAACCAAATTATTTGTGTGTTAAAATAACATTTGTGTGTTCAAAATGTAAAGAAATGCTTATATTACTATACTGGCCATCGGAGCGAACCACCCCGTGACGTCACAACGCTGTGATACTGCAAGATAGCGCGCCCTTACTCCCAACAATATAACAAAACAACCTTTTTTCTTTAAAATGGTTACATTAATCAACGTTTGTTATATATTTTTTAATCAAATTCAAATCACTACTAAATAATGTAAACTTAACTGACTGCTTCACTTCAACTTTGGTGAAGAAATTTTGTCTTTTCTTCTCACCTGTTTTTTCTGACTCTGCAATTATTCTTTGGTATTTAACACCCAATGGTCATGCCCTAACTTTGAAAATTCTATTACTGCATTAGTATTATTTTATCATTTTATCTGCAAAAGAAACCCTGCCTAATAATTTGGCACACCTGAATATAAGGAGTTTTTGACTTCCAGCCTTCATGGACAATTATATATCACTTATAAATGATTAAATACAAAGTCAATAGTAGTTATTAAGATTGATGTGGTTTGGAATTGGTAAAATGTTCTTGGGAAAAAATATGACCAGAATATCAACTTGCCTAATAATTCGGCACACGGTGTATATCATAGCATACTGCATATACTAAGAAATTATTTAAAAAATCATTTACTCAAGAAGAAATTCTATTTATATTACTTGAGCATTCAACAACAAAATGACAAACTGTCAGAAAAAAAACACTTTTTAATAATTACTTATTTTATATAACAATTATTTTTTTAAAAATTTTTACTATTGAACATAAACTTGGTTATCTTGGTTACCTTTTTATTGACGCATTGCCATGGAACACACAACAGCCAAAAGCAAACAGAAATTAGCATCTCTACAGCAGGCATGGTGCAGCGATTATGGACCACAGCAAAATGAGTGAAAGCAGATATACAAAAAGCAACATCTAAAAAATCCTTTAATGGATTATACACCATCACAGGTAACACTGAACCTATTGATATTAGGTAATATGTAGCATTCAGACCATCATGACACTGGCTATACACTTTTTTTTACATATATTATATTCCAAAGCTACATGGCATTAAAATAAAATTCTTGAGCAAAACCCATAACAGCAAGAGCATGCAAACTAGAGAATTATACATGACACACGTCTGAAACAATGCTTTCCATATTTACATGAAAGTCTGCACAACTGCAGCTTACATTGGGGTCAGTAAGATTTTTTATGCTTCTTTTTCCCTTGTACTAATATATATATATATATATATATATATATATATATATATATGTGTGTGTGTGTGTGTGTGTGTGTATGTATGTATGTAAGTGTGTGTGTGTGTGTGTGTGTGTCTTTATATTATAAATATAGTAAAAACACAGTAAAAACATATTGTACAATATTTTTACAATTTAAAATAACCGTTTTTCTATTTAAATAACTTTTTTTTTTTCCTGCGATGGCAAAGCTTAATTTTCAGCAGCTATTACTCGAGTCTTCAGGGTCAAGTGAACCTTCAGAAATCATTTTAATAGGCTTCTAATATTTGGTGCTTAAGAAACACTACTTCTTATCATCTGGGTTGAATATCGATGTTCTGCTGCTTAATATTTTTGTGAAATATTAAGTATTAAACCTTTTTTGGGATTCTTTGATGAATAGAAAGTTAAAAGAAAAAACAGCATTTATTTGAAATATAAATCTTTTGTAACATAAATGTCCTTACTATCACTTTTTTATCAATTTAATGCATCCTTACTGAATATAAATATTTATTTCTTTATTTAAAAAGAAAAACAAATCTTACTAACCCCAAACATTTTAGCAGTAGTGTATATTAAATTGTTATTTATTGCAACTAACTAGGAGAAATACGGATTAAAAATAAGAAAAATGCTAATGTACACCAAATACTACCCAAAAAACATGCGTCAAAAGCTATCAAATCTGATATCTGGATTTCTCTGTAAACGAGTATAAGTAAAAGCTCACAATCTGCAAATACATGTGGTATTCCTAATGTACAGATTTCATACAGCTTCAGCAGTGTTAAACCTGCCCTACAGATCAGTCCACCTCTTGTTAGGCCGCAGTGACTCAGCTGTCAGTTGCACCACAGAAGCAATCCATCAACACCTAGCAATAACACTACATCACAGCCAGCCTCACATACAGATACATCACCACAGGAAGAAGATTAAAAAGCCTCAGACACAAGGACACACAGACACTGCTGTTACTGCCATCATTAGTCACCATGACGCAAATGCTGCACTTTTATTAAAGAGCAGTGTCACACCACACTGCATAAGACATTTACAACAAAAACTTAAAAAGACTGACAATCTTAAATTCACAAAACCTTTAATAAAGCACACGCAAAACAAACAGCGACCCAAAAGCCGCATTTTTGCTTTCGCAAAAAAAGTACTGATTGGTTGTGATCATGGGTAATCGAGCTCCTCTTTGACTATGGGCCTGCATAGCTGACTATGAGGGGGATTTGTGTCCAGAAATGTGTACTGCTCTATTTGACGAGTTCAAGATGGGCCAACTGTTCCTTTGAATGTTGCAGAGGTATCTTTAAATATGAGTGTGTCACTGAAACTAAATTTTTGATTCCCCTTCACATTCACCCGGCTAATGTGGAATAAAGCTCAGGCGGGTGAGGTTTGCTGAAAAAGGTACGAGAAGCACAGCGAGATGAGATGCTGGACTACTGAACTCACCTCCAAATAACTCCAGATCCCTCAGGCTTTCCACACTGAGTTTCTCTGACACCCAGCGCTGAGAGAAAGTGAGAAATTATGGTCATTTAATGTACATGCAAACAAAATCAGTCACTTTGACAAACAAGTCATTTAACTTAATCAAGTTCACTCACCAAAAAAGACATGGATCCTGGAGATGTTGATAACAGGTATACTTTCACAAACACATAAAGAGTAAAAATCTGCAAGAAAAAAATAAACTGTGAAATTAGAAATACAAAGCAATATATTTTATTCTGTTTTGACACTTTCTGAATTCTTATATGCCACAGTTTTCAGCAGTACCAGAGAACAGTCCTCGTCTTCAAATAAGATTGTCTTTTTTTACTGCATACGTTTTTAAATAAAATAACACTTTGGGTTTGCTCAGTTAGTGTGCAGCATGAAAGATGTGTATTTACTAATACAACACAGCTATGTTCAAATAGCAGAGCTATAAACAAATGTGGCATGCCAGCTTACAGGTCGGTATCTTTCAGTTAGCCATGCAGCGACATGATTATGTTATCTCTCAGTTATGATAAACAGAACACGGAGGTCGAGCGTGCTTGTGTAAGCAATACAATATAACTGTTGAACTCACCCTCTGCTAATAAACTGTATTGGTCTTACTTTTCTATATCGTCAAATTTTCATCTATCATCAAAACTGCAGGATACAACGTATTTCTTCTCCTCGCAGTGGGCTGGGTCGTGTTAAGGAGCGTCTCGTGAATGGACGATGTCGTTAACGACTCGACGTCCTCGTGTTCCTATTGGACCAAAGGTTGGATACGTGTCTCCCCATTGGTCTAAACTCGTAAGCGAATAAAATAGTCTGCGTTTTATGTTGCCATATCTTTCTACTGTCGATTGTACACATGAGCTGCTGCAGGTTGCAGTCAGAATGTCAGAAGTCAGAAAAAGCTTTATTACCCAGTATGTTTACACGCATAAGGAATTTGACTTGAAGACAGGAGCTTCCAGTGCAGAAGAAAGTACAGACATAGAGCATGATAGTGCAGACATACATAAGAATAACACAGTACAGATGGAATTTAACACTAACATAAGAAAAACTGAAAAATAAGTAATGCACTATATACAGACGTCGAAGTAGATTGTTTAAATGAATATACAAATATGTTATTTACAAGTATGCAGATATGTTATGATAGATATGTCAAATATCCCACCATCTGCCATGGTCAAAATAAAGAGGAATTTATTATTATATTAGCCGATATTATTATTATTATTACTATTATTATTATTATTATTATTATTATTATTATTATTATATTTTAATAATTTATTTATTTCTGCAAAAGTGCAGTTAAATTTTTAAATCAATGTTTTTGATGTATGTTTCTATGCAGATCAAGGAAAGTTTCTGACTTCTGAGAAATGTTTAATAGTATAATAATCCAAGGAAAGGATTAATTCAAAACTAAAACAAAACACAACAGTCTTTGTACCATACATTATATTGATAGTATCATTTACTGAAACAAGATATATAAATAAGACATCTATATATGGGTGCTCAGTCTCCCATACAAACCTATATTCTACCCATAAACCCCTTTCATTTGAATCCTCTCTGTTATAACTATTATTTAGTGATTTTTTTTTTTTTTTTTTTTTACTGGAAAAAACATGAGGATCTGGCAACAGTGCATTCTACGTTCTCCACCAAACGCGTCGCGCAAATTTTACCAAACACAATAGGAGTCCATTGTAAATGACGTAAAACCCAATCTCTAAGAACTGTGCAAGATAGCCTGAAGTGGTAAATACGTTGTGGATAAATAAGGTGTCCACCTACTCTAGAAGATCGTTCTTTTCACCTTATCAGAAACAGGTAAATAAAGAGAATGTGAATAAATCCAGGTTTTACTTTTTGACGCATGTAACGTTAATGTGAAAGTAATCGAAGCATTACGAGACGGTGTCTCCTACTTTCTGTTTGGCTCCCAAATAATGAGATATTAAGAGAAATGTTTAAAAAGCGAGCCCTGAAAATGAGTGAGCTATTGCAAAAACAGCAAGGTTGCGGAGAAATATTTATTAGCAGTGCGCGAGGAATGACTTTGTAACTGTTATGCTTCAGTACCCTGATGGTGATAATATGTATTTAACGTTAACTAACTGTTTTTAACCCCTAATCTGATGATGTGTTTTGCAGCCCAGTAGCAATGAACTGGAACAAGGGAGGCCCGAGTGGCAAGCGAGGCTTTGGATTCGGGGGTTTCTCTCTTGCGAGTGGGAAGAAAGAAGAACCTCGTCTTCCCCAGAAGGCCCACTCTGCATTTGGCTCTTCAGGACCACCAGGTGGATATGGCAAGAATCAGCAGCTTTCGTCTTTTTACAAAATAGGAACAAAACGAGCCAATTTCGACGAGGAGAATGCGTAAGTACTTAAAATGTGACTGCTTCTACAATGAAAACATTCACGCCAAAATTAAAACTGAAAAACCAGTTCAATCTAAAAAGAATATATCTTATTATTTACTTATGCTCAAGTTGTTCCTAACATCTTTGACTTCCTTTTTTATATGGAATGCAAAAGTCGATGTGTTTCAGTCACTTTCATTCAATTTTATTGCTTTTGTTCAAACAATGAAAGTAAAATGTACCTAGGAAGACACGTCATTTTAACTAATATCTGTTTTTGAAGGGATAGTTCACCCAAAAATGAAAATTCTGTCATCAATTACTCACCCTAATGTCAAAACTTTGTTCATCTTCAGAACACAAATTAAGATATTTTTGATGAAATCCGAGAGCTTTCTGACCCTCCATAGACAGCAACACAACTGAAATGTTCTCAGATCCAGTAACGTAGCAAGGACATCTGTAAAATAGTCCATGTAACATCAGAGGTTCAACAGTAATTTTACAAAGGTACGAGAATACTTTTTATGTGCAAAGAAAACAAAAATACTTTATTCGACTTTATTCAACAGTTCGTCTCCTCCTCATTCAATCTGCTGTGGCACACCCTGCCATTGTGGAGAGAGTATCACGAGGCATGTGAGTCAAAAAGTGAGAATACAAAAAGGATTCTCGTAGCTTCGTAAAATTATGGTTGAACCCCTGATGTCACATGGACCATTTTACCGATGTCCTTGCTATGTTTCTGTTGATCATAATAGTACCCTTGCTGTCTAGGAAAGGAAAGGAGGTGATTTGTGGCCAAGTATGGTGACCCATACTTGGAATTTGTGCTCTGCATTTAACCCATCCAAGTGCACACACACAGCAGTGAACACACACACACACACCGTGAACACACACCCGGAGCAGTGGGCAGCCAGTGCTGCGGCGTCCGGGGAGCAGTTGGGGGTTCGGTGCCTTGCTCAAGGGTCTCACCTCAGTCGTGGTATTGAAGGTGGAGTGAGTGCTGGGCATTCACTCCCCCCACCTACAATCCCTGCCGGACCTGAGACTCGAACCTGCGACCTTTGTGTTACAAGTCCGACTCTCTAACCATTAGGCCACAACTGCCTCTGTGGGAGGGTATTTGTGTTCTGAAGATGAACAAAGGACTTACGGGTTTAGAACGACATGAGGATGTGTAATTAATGACAGAATTTTCTTTTTTGGGTGAACTATCCCTTTAACAATTAATGCTTGCAATGTATTTTTTCCATAGTTATTTTGAGGATGATGAAGAGGAGTCTAGCAGTACAGATCTGCCATATATACCCGCTGAGAACTCTCCCACAAGAAAGCAGTTCCAGTCTGGAGGAGGAGGAGGAGGAGGAGGTGGTTCCGACAGTGAGGATGACCCTCTTGATGCTTTTATGGCTGAGGTGGAGGTGAGAGCTCCTAAACTGATCTCTTTGATGACCGGCAGTGGACATTGCTGCTGTTTTGCTTGAATTCTTGTTTTTGACTTCTTTCAGGACCAGGCAGCAAAGGACATGAAGAAACTCGAAGAAAAGGAAAAAGAGAAAAAGCTGGCCAAGTAAGATTCTGATAGATTTTTTTTTTTTAAACCGTTCATCCAAATAATATTTATAGCAGAGAGGATGGGAATGAAAGGGGGTTTATGGGTAGAATATGGGTTTCCATGGGTGATTGAGCGAGTCGCAGGGAAGTTTTTTTTTTCTCCGCTTGTTTCTTCCAGGGGTATACGGGATGACATTGAAGAGGAGGATGACCAAGTGAGTGACCTCTTGACGTTACTACCGCCACCGTATCTTTGCCACAGCAATGACTGTGCCCCACTCCTCTTTCTATATTTCTTTCTTATGTTCTTTATATATCCATGTCAGTTTATAGACTGAGCCATTCAAATGTACTTTTGGTGATGTAGTAGGTGTCTATCGCTTGTTTTTTAGGCGAGGTTTTATATGCAATCTTCAGACTTGTTTTCTCAACCAGTTTAATGGTGGTATTATTGTTATTGTCTATTGTCTTTAAATGTTTACAGGTAGAGTGATTCTTTTGTGACTGAAACATGAGATTTGAGTCAGTGCAATGTGTTATAATATCAGTTAAAATAATCAGATCAATACAAATAAATTAAAAAAAAGTGCTCAGTGAATTATTGGTTTCAGAACTTACTATTTAATAATTAGTTATTCTGGGTAATTTCTTTAACATACCTTATTTTAATACACAAATTGATTTCAGTGCAGTTTAAAGAAACATTTGGGTGGCTTTTTTATATTCAGCAGTAAAGGCCTGCTGCTCTTTGTCGTGATCTAAATCATGTGTTGCATTCTTTGCAGGAAGCATATTTTCGTTACATGGCGGAAAACCCAACAGCTGGGCTGACCCAAGAGGAAGATGAGGAAGAAGTGGACTATGACAGCGATGGGAACCCTATTGCTCCTACTACCAAAAAGATTATCATGCCACTGCCCCCCATAGACCACTCAGAGGTACTATTACTGCGTCTCCCTACAGTGATTGTTGCGTTAACACTCTTAATTAGCGTGCTGCAGTGATGGCATAATTTTGTTGGCCATCCTGGAAGTTTGCATAATAAAAAGTAAATAGGATTTTTTTTTTTCATTGTCTTCTGGATTATTGCACAAAATAGTGACCGTTAAAAATATGATACTTACATGTTTTGTGCATTAATCTTTATTTAAAATCTACAAGTTAGAAAGTTTCAGTTAAAATAGTTTGTAAGAATATAAAACAGTAAGGCTATGAAAGTGGACTTGTGAGTAGATGAGTGTAAAATGTAGCCACTTTTGAGCAATCGCCTCTTTCAAGCCATGGAAAAAGCTGTGATGTATTACTTGTGTATTTGATGTTTTAGAATAAAACATGAAAATACCTTGAGCTTGTGTTAACAACAGACCTTATTTCAGACGTTTGATGCATTAAAAAAAAAACTTCAGAATGAAGTGTCTTCATGCATGCTCATTCTTGCAGCTCTCTTTTGATGAGCAATTAGATTGTAGATCATTATATTGCTCATATCAAGAGGACCCTTGTATGTACATTAAAACGAAAGTATGTGTAAGCAAGTACAGCTCTTGAATACTATGTTTTACCCCTCTCCTGTCTGTAGATTGATTACCCTCCCTTTGAGAAGAACTTCTATATTGAGCATGAGGAACTCAGTAGTCTGACTGAGGCCGGAGTGGTGGAACTGAGAAAGAAACTCAACCTGAAGGTCAATGGCAGCACATACACAAAAGATCTCTCTTCTCTTTCTTTCAACCCACATTAACCCATTTTCAAAATGAACAGGTTTCAGGTGCAGCACCTCCTAAACCAGCCACCAGTTTTGCCCACTTTGGATTTGACGAGCAGCTCATGCACCAGATCCGTAAATCCGAGTACACTCAACCCACACCCATACAGTGCCAGGTGAGCTCTCCCACAAATGGACTTTTGTTTGTTTAGGTATTGGTTTATTTACTACATTCATGTGTGTTGTTTCACTAGGGTGTTCCGATAGCTTTGGGTGGCAGAGACATGATTGGCATTGCCAAAACTGGCAGTGGAAAGACCGCAGCTTTCATTTGGCCAATGCTGGTGCACATCATGGACCAGAAGGAGTTGGAGCAGGGAGAGGGACCCATTGCTGTGATCGTCTGCCCCACCAGAGAGCTCTGTCAACAGGTCAGAGGGAAAGAAAGAAGGGCTCTTTTATATTAGGGAAAGGTGTAAAAATGAATCAGTGGAAGGAGATGAAAAATAATTGCTGGGCGAAAGGATTAAATGTTTTTCTTATGTTGTCTTGGGCATGAATCAAGTTTTTCTTGTGTTTTGGGTTTTAATCACTTCACAATGCTTACCTGTGTGGTTCAGATCCATTCTGAATGCAAGCGCTTCGGAAAGGTATATGGCCTTCGCTCGGTGGCAGTATATGGAGGCGGCAGCATGTGGGAACAAGCCAAAGCTCTACAGGAAGGAGCCGAAATTGTTGTCTGCACTCCAGTAAGAACATCCTATCTTTTGATACACAACCCAGTTTGACATGTTTCTGTTTACTTGTGAAGGTGTTCCTTGGTTGTTCTGTTAAAGGCTCTTCTCACATAGGGTCGCCTGATCGATCATGTGAAGAAGAAGGCTACGTCTCTGCAGCGAGTGACCTACCTGGTATTTGATGAAGCTGATCGCATGTTCGATATGGGCTTTGGTACGTGTGAAATGTCCATTTTTCTAGTTAATCTGTGTCCTATTGTTTTGTCCTATTAAAAAGCTCAGTCGGTGCATTTCCCAACTGATGTTTCATTACCAAAGAATTGAAATAAAGAATTAGTTCAGTATTCAATATACTGTTCTTTTAAGGAGCGCAAGCACAGTTGTGAAGCACTTGTCTCATTTAAACGGGATCTGTTTTATACAGAATACCAAGTGAGATCCATTGCCAGCCATGTCAGACCTGATCGACAAAGTAAGTGTCTATCATATTTATATTAATGTGCTGCTTTAAAACATTTCTCCATTCCAGCTTTAGCCCAGTCCAGTGCATTTATTGTATTTAAGCTCTTCGTGACCTCTGATCTCTCACAGCTCTGTTATTCAGTGCAACATTTCGGAAGAAAATTGAAAGGCTGGCACGAGATATTTTGGTCGACCCCATTCGTGTTGTGCAGGGAGACATAGGAGAGGTGCATACCTGACGACTTATGCAAATATTTGAAAATGCACGCTATACTTGAAAGTTTATTCAAACCTCTTTTCTCATCCTCCCAGGCTAATGAAGATGTCACTCAGATAGTGGAAGTGCTGCAGACTGGGCAGGAAAAGTGGGGTTGGCTGACACGCAGGCTGGTTGAGTTCACCTCAGCTGGCTCTGTGCTGGTCTTTGTCACTAAAAAGGCTAACTGTGAGGAGCTGGCTACAAATCTCAATCAGGAAGGTTATAGCCTAGGGCTGTTGCATGGAGACATGGATCAGAGCGAGAGGAACAAAGTCATCGCTGACTTTAAGAAGAAGAATCTGCCCGTATTAGTAGCTACTGATGTTGCTGGTTAGTAGGGCTTTTTTTTTTTTATCTAACTAGCTCTATCTGTTCAGAATAAATGAACTATTTCCTTTTGTCATTACTTGTTACCTTTATTATAAATATATCCTTTTTTGTATTAATTAAAATTTCTCTTGCACTTCTCAGCTCGTGGGTTGGATATTCCATCTATCCGTACAGTTGTGAACTACGATGTAGCACGAGACATTGATACGCATACACATCGAATTGGTAGAACAGGTCGTGCAGGAGAGAAGGGTGTAGCTTACACTCTGCTCACCACTAAAGACACTTCATTTGCTGGTGACCTGGTACGAAATTTAGAGGGAGCTAATCAGAGTGTTTCAAAGGAACTGATGGACCTGGCAATGCAGGTAAAATAACAATCTGAATACAATATACACCTTTCACAGTACAACATGTCTTAAAGAATTTTTCATCAACTTTTTGTTTACTTTTTTTTCTAGAATCCCTGGTTCAGGAAGTCCCGCTTTAAGGGAGGCAAAGGGAAGAAGCTAAATATTGGAGGTGGAGGCCTGGGTTACAGAGAGAGACCTGGCCTTGGATCTGAATCCACTGTTAGTTTGGCTTTACTTTTGCTTGTTTGCTCACTTTATTTATTTATAACGATGTTCTGTCTCCCCCCACCCTTTTATTTCGTCGCTAGGGGTGGGAGAAAATATTGATTATCCAATGCGTCGCAATTCTTTTGCCCCCTTTATTATTTATATTTGCTTGCATGTTTTGAAGCTATGTTTAGTTGGTTAAATTCTTAACAATTGTTTTGATTTATTATTAATTTGTAATTATTTTAAAAAGTAGTCTGTTTATATAATTTAATAAAAGTTCTCAAAATCAATTTGATATAAAATGAATATATAAGAAATTATGATCCGCACTCACGAGAACAATCTTCTTTTTTCGTTTTATTTATCTATCATCACCCATGGGGAGAAAACACAAACGTTTCGGCTACCAAGCCTTCCTCAGTGTGTAAAATGAATATGAAAATGTTGCCATGCCGTAATATTGAAAATTGAGGATGTGACGCATCGTGATGCATCGTGGTATCGGATTGAATCGAATCATTGACATGATAATTGTAATCGAATCGTGAAACCAGTGAAGATTCACACCCCTATTCATCGTCAACTTTTTTTTTTTTTTGTAATTGCAGACACAAACCACAGATAATTCATTGCTAATGCTTTTATTATTATATCTGTATAAATTTATTCAAACAGGAGCGCAGTAGTAGTAGTAGTGGTGGTGCTGCTCTTGGTAACTATGAAGCCTACAAACCCTCCACTGGAGCCATGGGAGACCGTATGTCTGCCCTGAAGCAAGCATTTCAGGTAAAAAAAAAAATCCTAGTTTTTTTTTTTTTTTTTTTTGTCTTGACCATGTCCTAAACCGTGTGTCTTTTAACACCCCCCCCCCAAAAGGTTAATTCACCCAAAAATGAACATTCTGTCATTAATTACTCACCCTCATGTCGATCCAAACCTGTAAGACCTTAGTTCATATTCAGAACACAAATTAAGATATTTTTGATGACATGTGAGAGCTCTCTGACCCTGCCAGACAGCAACACAACTGTAATGTTCCCAGGTCCAGAAACATAGTAAGGACATCAGTAAAACAGTCCATGTGACATCAGTGGCGAAATTTCTATTTTGCCAAGCTACGAGAATTACTTTTTGTGCGCAAAGAAAACATTGTTATTGTTATTGAAAACATTAAGCGTTGTTTACGTTGCCGTCTTATGGGAGGGTCAGAGAGCTGTCACATTTTATCAAAAATATCTTAATTTGTGTTCCGAAGATGAACGAAGGTCTTACGGGTTTGGAACAACATGAGGGTATGTAATTAATGACAGAATTTTAATTTTTGGTTGAACTAACCCTTTAAGTTCTTCAGTAAAGATATATAGATGTATGTACCAATTTATGGATTTTGTTTAACATCCTCTTGCTTTCCTTCAGGCTCAGTATAAAAACCACTTTGTGGCAGCGTCTGGAGTTCCTCCTAAACTCACAACAAAGTCCAGCAGCTCCTCTGGGTGGACCAGTGCGGGAAGTCTAAGTTCTTTGCCTTCAGGAGCACCAGAGGGGCCTGACAGAACCCACCTGTCCTACTTGCCATCATCCTCTTCCTCGTATTCCTCTATGCCGCCGCCCCCTGCACTCAGCTCGGGCACCAAAATGAGCGGCTTCAGCAGTGCAGGCTCCCTGAGTTCAGTTTCAGACTCTTACTCTAGCTCTTCTTCAAAAGAGGGGTCCCGTAGCGATAGGAATGCTGACGACAGGGGTCGACACGGAGATAGTCATTATCGTCACAGTGATAGGCATAGTGGCGGAGACCGTGATCGCTATGGGGAAAGGGACCGGCATAGTGACAGAGATCGCCACAGCGATAGCCGAAACAGTGAAGGGAGCCATAGGGACAGAGAGGGACGGTCAGAAAGAGATGGGGGAGAGAGGTCAGGGTCTCATAAAGACAGCTTTGCAGTTCCTGATCCCCCCAAACGTAAGAAAAGCAGATGGGACAATTAAAGTGTACAGGATAGAAGCAGATCTTAGACCAGAACACACAGGTGATCCAGTCTCCCTAGCAGTGTCTTTACCTGTCTGCTTGTCTTTTTGTCTATATGTGAGATGAAAGCTGTATTAAGGGGGTGAATAGGAGACTCAGCCACCCCATCACCCTTGTCATTTACCGGAAATAAATGCATCCATTAGAGGCTCTTTCAACCAGTTAGAACTGTGAATTGGCAAGATGAGTAAAATTCACCTTGAGCCTAAGTGTTGTGTTAAAGTAGATGTACCTGTTCAGTGGCACACAAGTTGTTTCTTTCTGAAGAAACTAATAGAGTGAGAAATGATGACTGGCTGTGTAACAGAAAAAAATAACAACAAAAAATTGATTTCAAAGCCTCTTTGTTAAGAGTTGACTACTTTTTTTATTACTGTGTGCTGCTTCACATGCTATTTGTGAACTGTATATTTTCTGTAACTTTAAAGATTTTCCTCTGTTTTAATGTGTGCTGTCATGTTTCAAATGCTACCATTTTTTTTTAAGTTCTTAATGTCCATTGAGTTCTTTTGCTCGTACTTGTTCATATTTTGAATTCAAATGCTTTTTAGTAATCTTTTCAGGTTGTATTTCTGTGCTGCCCATAAAGTATAGCTCAAGTTGAAGGAATGAAGTCTACCGTACATCCACAAACACTGATCAGCCTAGTCATAACACAGTTGGAATGGGGAGAAAACATATCAATGAATCTACAATAAAATCTATGTACTATATTATGATCTTGCATTCCCTTGTTCCATTTCCATCTCTTCTAAAATTTGATGTGCTGATGAAAAGCACATTGTGTCACAATCTAAACCTGACTGTAGAAACAGGATCATCTTTATTTTTTGAATACTCCAGTGTACAATTCTGTCTATGGTCATGTTTATGAATAAAACAAAAAGGAGGACACAAAAAGGCTTAGAGATTGGCTGTGTTTCAGAGAACTGATGTCATTTGGATATTTAAAATAATCATTTGATTTGGTTCTTAACACAACATGTCCTTATACTGGGTGTCATTTATTCAGAGTAATAAGCAATCAATATCTTTCACCTGTGACGTTGATTGAGCAAATTAGCAGCTCCAGAAAAAAATTATGTTTATCACGAGAGAGGTGGAGCCATGTTGATTTTCAGCTGTATAAATTTGGTTGGTAGAGCTCTAATGTATCATTGAAACACAAGCTTAATAACAATGAGGTTTGGGCAAGTTGGATTTGTACTAGTGTCTCTTTTTGCCCTGGGATTCTCTGAAGCGCTATTGAGACCCAGAAGAAGTCCTTGGACCCCAAGCATGTTTAGGCCAGGGGTGCTGTCACAAGTTCAGCAGACTGACTCCGGCATGCCTCCAGTTCCCCAGAGAAGTGACCCCAGTAACCTTGTAGTTACACCCCAAAGGTTTCCTGTCCAGACACCTGCCAGGAGTGACTTTGGAAATCCTTCTCAAGATGTTTTTGGTGTTCAGTCAAAAGAGCTGTTGCTGGGTCCAGTGACAAAACTGACATGGAGCTTTCCAAGCCTACCAGAAGAGCCTCAGCAGCCAGATATTCCTTTTGAGTTGCATCAACCTGTCCCTGCCAACAGTGTAGCGGCTCAGTGTGGAGAGACCTCAATATATGTGGAAGTGATGAAAGACTTCTTTGGGAATGGGCAACCAATGAGGTCATCTGCTCTTTCACTGGGTGGCTGTACTGCTACTGGAGAGGATCCCTCTGCTCAAGTGCTCATCTTTGAGTCAGAACTGCATGGATGTGGCAGTGTGCTGATGGTGAGGTGGTTTGTGTGTGGGTGGGGGGTGTGTATGGGTGTTTATATAATATTTTTTTTTTTTTTTTTTTTTTTTTTTTTTTTGTCCCCCCCTCTTAACTATCTATGGTTCTGAATGGTTTCTGTGAATGACATGCCTCTCCATTTAGGTGACTGAAGATGAGCTTGTCTATACGTTCAAACTTCTCCACACCCCACAAGAGGTTTCGTATGGTGGTCCTATTGTTAGGAGCAGTAGTGTGGTTGTTGGTATTGAGTGTCACTATTCAAGGTGAGGGCAGAATTCAAGATTGCTGGGTGGAATAAAGCTGCTATAAGATGACTGTCTAACTCCTCTGCAGAAAGCATAATGTGAGCAGCAATACCTTAATGCCTGCTTGGATCCCATATGCCTCTACTAAAGTTGCAGAGGAGATCTTTGTCTTCTCCCTCAAGATCATGACTGGTTAGTATAACGAACTTTCATAACGCTCCAGTGCTTGTGAACCTGTACTAAAAGTTGTCTTTGCAGATGACTGGGGATTCGAGAGACCTTCTAACCAGTACTTCTTAGGTGATATCATAAATCTTGAAGCATCTGTGCATTTGTACAGCCATGTTCCCCTCCATGTGTTTGTGGACAGCTGCGTGGCTACAACAGTCCCTGATGTCACATCTGTCCCCAGATTCTCCTTTATTGAGAACAATGGGTAAGCAGTGCCCCCTCATGTGTCCCACCCTCTAGATCAGCGGTTCTCAATTCCAGTCCTTGTGTGTCTCTCTGCTCTGCACATTTTGTATGCATCTCATCACTTCAGACGTTTGTTCTATTCGACCGTAAGGTCTATGCGAAGTGGACATCACAGGATATTACCCAATGATTCCAGTTGAAGCAAGCCTATATGTTCCATTTAAAGGGCGTTAAAGTGTGAGATGTGAGTCTAAATTGTGTATTTACAGAGGTAAACTGTCACTTCTCTTGTAAGTTTTTGTCTGTGTGTGAAGACACTGCAGGCAGTGGCATAGCTCAAATCTGTGAATGTTCTGACGAAGTAAATTTTCAACGGATTTCGCCTGCTCGGGGAATAGGGAGCAATGAACACTGTGTAGGGACGATGTCAATTGGAACACAGTTCATGCATGGAGCTCTCTTCTAATGAGCTGATCTGAATCAGGTGTTAACTAAGACATGCTAAATATGCAGAGCGAGGAGGCACGAGGGCTGAAATTGAAAATCGCTGTGCTAGATGTATTTAAGTGTTTAATGTGGTTCCTTTCGCAGGTGTATGGTTGATGCCAAGCTCACAGGCTCCAGGTCTCGCTTTATTCCCCGAACTCAAAGTGATAAGCTGCAGTTTCAGCTAGAGGCTTTCAGGTTCCAGCAACCAGACAGTGGACTGGTATGTGACCAGTGGTGCACCCTTTGTATAATATGCTACCATGGTCTACAAACAACTGTCTTTGCAGGTCTACATCACATGCGTATTGAAGGTGGCTGGAGCAAATACTCCCACTCCAAGTCCTGAACAGAAAGCTTGTTCGTTCTCTGCTAATGGGTATGTTGCCCCCTTAAGTGTACAGGTGACTAAGGAATTGCCTTAACTTAAGGGTTTGTCTTGTCAGTTGGGTGTCTGCAGATGAATCTGACCAGGTGTGTAGCTGTTGTGACACCACCTGTAGTATCAGAAGTGGAAGTGATCAGCTTAAAGGTGTTGATTTGGTTTGTCTAGTCTAATGCACTTAAATTTCATACACTGCTTTTTCTCACTGCTTGTTTGTTCCTCAGATCTGCGGTGGGATAGAGCATCTGTTGGGCCCATCAACGTTAAAGAATTTGGCTATGGCCAAACATAACTGTAAATGCCATGTGCTTTTCTGTTGACTTTAATTTTATTAAACAACTCACTTTTTGGAAAATCTACAACTATTTGTATCTTGGTCTAAGTTTTTTGACCTAACAGTAAGCAACTGATACAAAAAACAAGATGGCTGCCAGGAGTTTTCTCTGAGAACCTGGCCTCTTAGGATTCAGTAGATTTCAATTAGATTCTTTCTGGTATTCTCAAATCTAGTGGTTAATTGACTTAAGTTCATTTTATTCTAACTGTGTCTCAATATTGGAAACAATATCTCCTCTTTCCGCTGAGCTTGGGCTGAAGCCCAAGTTCATGGGTTTTTGGGCCTACTAGGACCTTGACAAACAGATCTGTCACCATCAACATTTGCAACTTTCTTCAACTTCCGGTACATCCTGGTAAGATACATCATGCCTCCTAAAAATGCTAAAACGTCCCCTGGTGAGGAGGATGCTGTTGTCACAATGAGTGTACTCTCCCAGTTAATGGAGCAGCAGAGAGAGATCTATAAAGATATGTTATTGCAGCAGCAAGATAACTTCAAATGTTTCATTCAGTTGATCATGGATGGAACTAACAAAAGATTGGATGGTGTTATCAGAGATGTACAGGAGCTGAAGACTAGCTTGGAATTTACCCAAGCAAAGTTTGAAGAAAATAAGATGGGATGCATTGAGATTGAGGCAAAGATAAGAG